>JBBPDH010000104.1:11229915-11256549 GCA_037974565.1 Clupeocharax schoutedeni
GAATGATGGTGTGTGTGAAGGTGTGTAGATGTATGATGGTGTGTGTGAAGGTGTGTAGATGTATGATGGTGTGTGTGTGTAGGTGTATAGATGTATGATGGTGTGTGTAGATGTGTAGATATATGATGGTGTGTGTGAAGGCTGGTCAGTGGATGCAAGTTGTAGCAGAACACACACTGAGAAGGTCGTCCTAAACTTTGTCAGAGCTGTCTTTGGTCGCCATGACGATGGCTGTCTTTGAACTTCTCTTACACATACGATGAAGGACCACCTTTTTGGAGGCACAACCAAAGAAATCGACACTAAAGGTGCCAGAGTTTGTATCTTTTATGCATTTTGGTCAGATTTTGAGCAGTTATTTAGTTGAGAACCATTAGAGAAATCAGACAACTGAATGTGTGCTTGCTCCTCGTCCCCTCCCCTGCGCTCCCAAGCACTCGAAAAGCTCAAAAGAGGCTTTTTTGTGCTGTTTTGTAAGCATGCACACATCCTGATCTCTCTCATAATATTAGTTAAAATCAATGTTGCTGCTTTTTTAATTATTGCTCATGGTACAAAGCGGGGGAAGGCTCATTTAAGGCACGATCGATACGGGAGAGCGATTGGCGGATGGTGGAGCTGTACATCAGATGGCTTGATGTGAAAATCATTGGGGCCTGCGCGGGCTGGGGCTCGCGCTGATCAGGCCGGTTAGACCCCCAGCTGGCTCCAGGGCTTGGGTAATGGGTGAACCCTACGTGAACCAGCATTCTCCTCCAAACCGCCACCCCCCTTCAGTCCTCCTCCTCACTCCCCCTGAAAAACACATCATACGCTATCTATCAGACAGAGAACGAGGGAGAGGGAAAGAAAAAGCTTCCACCTCTCTCTTTCTTCATCTCTTTTTTCCATTGTCTCCTCTCCTGTCCTTATTCTTCCTCTCCTCAGGCTCGCAGTTCTCACTCTTTTCTCTATTCTCGTCATTTTCTCTTTTCTGCACTCTTTCTTCCCCCATTGCCTTACACACTTTTCACATTTCTCTCTCTTTCATCTCATTCCATCTATTGTTTGCCCATCTCTCTTATATTCCTTACTCTCTCTTCTCTTTTCTCTGTTCTCTCTCACACCTGCTGCTTTGCCTTGTCTCTTTGCTTTCCCCATTTTGTCTCTCGTACACTCTTTTTTCCTCACTCTCGCTTCCCCTTTATTTTTTCTCAATCATTTGTCTCTTTCTTCTCATTCTTTCTATTGTTCTCCCCTCATTTTTTATTCTTTCCTTTTCTCTATTCTCTCTCTCTCCCTCTCCTTCTCTTACACACACACACTCACATACACACATTTCTCCTTTTCTTTTCTCTCTCTTTTCATTTTCTTATTTTTCATTTCTCCATATTTTATTCTCTATCCCTCTTCTGTCTCTCTTTACTGTGTTGTATAATTTTTTCTCCCTGTTCTTTTCTTTCTTCTCTCCTAACTCTCTCTTATCTTTCTCTCTCTTACTTTTCTGTTTTCCCATCACTGTTTTCTTGCCATTTTACTCTCTATTTCTTGATTTTTTGTATCTTATCCCCTCTCCACTGTCTTTTGTCTTCTTTTTCTCTCTTTTACTTTCCTGTTTTCCCATCTCTGTCTTCTCTCTCTGTAGTCTCTCATTTTCTACTTTTGCTTCTCTCTCTTTCTTTCTCTCTATGATCCCCCCTCCCTCTCTCTATCTCTCCTTTGATTACTATTTTTCTTTCGTTATTTGTTCCTTTCATCCCTCTCTCATCCCCGGGTAAAGGGGTGCGCTGTGTTTGTGTGAACACCTCTATTACCGTCCTCCTATCTATCCCCACTAGTGTGACCATGGCTGACTGGAGCTTTGCCCTTCTACTTGCCTCTGCGCGCTTTAAGAGGTTAATAACTTGGGCCTCCGGACATTATTTAAGGCTGGCGGGTGGAAAAGCATCACACTTGTGTTTTCTGTTGCTTTGGATTGACTTCTGACCCCAGTGCTTGCTATACATTGCCCAAAGTCTCTTCCCTCGGCCCTCCTTTCACCGCTTCTGCCTGGGATGTGGCTGTAAATAAAAATGATGCATTATTTCTACTTTAATAAAATGTAATACATCAGCATGCTTGCTGATAATTATGATATATTTTATTATTTACACATTCAAACCAATGCATTCCTTCGTTAACCCTCAGTGCGTATTAGTAAAATCTGATTTTAACTAATATAAACGGTGTAAAATAATCTAAACCCTGTGTTTGTTCTCCTACACGATCGTCATTTGCTGCTCTTTTATTGAGCACGCTGCTGCTTGGCTGCTCTCCAGACCCCCTCCCTCTGCGGGACTTCCTGAAAGTTCTCCCAGGTTCAAAGATGTTTTTTTCTGTTTGTTTATAAGACCTAAAACGAAAGATTTTTATAGGCATTTGAATGTGAAGCCATTTTAAAACCCCAGTAGTGATTATTATTATGTATTTTTAAAATAACTTTGGTTGTACGTGACATAGGATCACCAACCAAGGCTCAGCATGACGTCTGACACCTCGAGCATCAACACAAACTGTGGGAACTTCCATATAATTTATCATTTGTTGCACTTTTGGCATAGATCCATGCCGCTCCTTTTCTTAGGGTTAAGAGTCTACCTTTGCATCTCCTCTCCCAGGCCGGCCAGACCTTCTGTGCTCAAACTGATACAAATGGTGCTAATTTCACAAATGTGTGAACGGTAGCGTTTTGTCTTCAATTGCCATTATTTTTCACCATTGCCCCCATAAAATGAGCTATTTAGCAAAAAGACACACAAGTTAAACACCTAAATAATTGTTTTCATCATTTAGGCCACTCAACATTTATCAGTGAGTTTGTACATCACCCTCTCGCTCCCAGTTGATGATTTATACTGGCTGTAATAAGCAGCACTGGGCTCTGGCCTAAGGGATATCAATCCCAATAAGCACTGGCCCACTGGCCCGATATCCAATCAGGTTGGGAGTGATAAGCACATGCAATGTTCCAAAACGAGGAAAAACTTTCTTTCACACTTTTCTGACACTCCCTTCTCTTCAGAAGTGCAAAAATGTCTATTTTCCAAATAGCCTGGCCAGTGACTGTACTGTTAAACATCATTCTACGAAACTGCTTTTTCCTTTCTGTCAGAGCCAACATCAAATTTATTAGCAATTTGTTATACAGTAGCTCTTCTGTGGAATCAGAATTTGAATACTTTATTGATCCTGAAGGTAAATGCTTATGTTATGACTGCACAGACACACAGAAACACAGAGACAAGAACTGTATAAAATATAAAGTCAAATTAAAATTCTAAATAAAACTTGATCTAAAAGCATCAAATATTAAAATACTTTGCCCAAAATACACTATGCTACATACACAAAAAGATGGGGTATAAATAGATACATACTTACGAGTATGTTATCGTATGTAATAGAGATCAGTAGTAGATCAGTAATACTGACATCAGTAGTGATATTTCTTTTGGTAGATTACTGCACATAATAATAAGATAATAATGCACATAATGATAATGAAAATAAGAAATTGCACATCTGAGTAGCAGCAGGTTGTTGCACAGATTATTGTATGGATGTGTAAGAGGGGGAGGAGTTATAGAGTCTGATAGGTGTGTGAAAAGGGAGGAGTTATAGAGTCTGACAGGTGTGTGAAAAGGGAGGAGTTATAGAGTCTGACAGGTGTGTGAAAGGGGAGGAGTTATGTAGTCTGATAGGTGGGAGAGTGACAGGGGGAGGAGTTAAAGAGTCTGATGAGTGTGTAACAGGAGGAGGAGTTATAGAGTCTAATAGGGAGAAAGGAGTGTAGGACTTTATGCTGGTCAGTCTGTATGCTTAACTTTCCTAGACATCTGCTCATGTCTTGAAGTTACGTCAGAAATCAAGGGAATTATTAAGAGGAATTTGTTCCCACTTTGCTGAATTAACAGCCTTGAGACTTTGCACAAAATGATGCTTTGAACTTTGCTTTGAGCATTTGACTGCATTCTGCCATAAGATAATTGTTGCTTATGAAACTGGTCGCCCTCATTGGAAATCAAAATGTATAATTCATATAAGGCCTCATGAACATGGCAGATATTATATGCTGTCATGGATTGTCATGATAAATGTAGTATCATTTTCATGTATTGTTACCAGTAATTGTCATGATACTGCAGTATATGCTCAGTGCCATTACATTAAATTCGCATGTGACTTTAACTTTCATGTCATCAAAAATGACATGACCTTTACATTAAATAAATTTATAGTCAATGGTAATAATGTATGTTAAATGCACAGTTAACACATGTGAAACATGCAGCCTTGGCTGTGCTCTCCACTTTACATGTATACACACACACACACACACACACACACACACACACACACACACACACACAAATGCGTGCACACACACACACACACACATACACACATAAACACACACAGTGCAAAAGTCCCTCACCCCTTCCTCTCTTGTTTCTGGAGTTCTTTATCACTGCATTATTATTTGCTTCAGCAGCTCCTTGTGACTACAAGTCTAACTCTTGTCTTTTTATTAGGCTGCAACAGCATGTGTGTGTGTGTGTGTGTGTGTGTGTGTGTGTTTCATCTCCCCCTGGCTACAAGGGTGACCTAGAGGGGACATTTGGCCTGTAGATCACACACCCAATCAGCAGAGATAGGCTCACTTTTAATAAAAGCGTGACAGCGCAGTGGGCAGATGTCAGACCTCCAGGTTTTCCTCCATGTGAGTGATCCCACAGCCACCGGATATGAACACACACACCAGAGCGCTGATTAAACCTGAACATTTATCACAAATATCTGCTTCAGACTCACTTTTACAAGAAGCTGTAACATTGCCCATATCTACCCCTACACACACACAAACACACACAAACTGTCACAGACAAAGAAGGTCAGCGAAATCTAGTGCATTTCATTTCTAATCGCCACACAAACATCAATTTTAATGAAAGAACCTACTTAAAGAGGACAAAAAGTCTTTTACCATAGATTACATACGCGTTTTAAGTGTTCAATGTTTTTTTTTACAATTAAACAGATTTGCAAGCAATACAATGCATCGTATTTACTTGCTTTTAGTTCAAAGATGTTTTCTTGCAAAAGACAATATTGGTTTGCAGTCAAGACCCTTAATCTAATATTTAAGCTGTAGGTAGTCAAGTTGGAAAAAAAGATATGAAGTTTCTTTTGACAGTTGCAACATATAAGCACTTGCACATACACACACACATAGAAGAAATTACATGGTTTGCTAATTTTCTGAGTGAAAATAACATGTATATAGTGAGAATGAACAGGGAAGCAATGACAGGAATAGTTTGCACTCCTTTGTTTCTGAACTGGAGAGAGTGCAAGAGATGCTGGTGTAGACAGTGGAGTTAATGGCTTAGGAACTTCTCATCATGACAAAGAGCCAGCTAAGCCCCGTCTCCTCTCACGCTATAAGCATACAGAATAAATTAAAGCCAATCCACTAATACCAAGCATGCACACACACGCACACGCGCACACACACACACACACACACACACACACACACACACACACACACACACACACTAATACAGGGACACTTTACTGACTCACATAAGCTTCTCTCTCCTCTCTATTTCTCACTCTCCTTCTCTCATAACCCATCTATCTGCTCTATTAGGCACAGTGAGAAGAGAAAAAGAAAAAGCGCTTGTTCTCTTTGGTCTGAACAATAGGTGAATTACACAGGCAAACACTCCACAGCCCTTTGGTACAAAGCAAAGCCATCTCCAACAGAGCTCCATTCAAAACACAGAGTGAAAACCCTGACCAATCACACTCCCAGTCCTGCTGCTTCACAAATGAGATCTAACTGTGACTAATTGTGAAAGGACACTACAGCCTTTATTGCACATCAGACAATTTACTGGCATTGGGGAAATAAGACAACGAAACGACTTTTTTCCCCTTAGAAATGTCACTGTCTCTTAAAAACCTTGCAAAACTTTGTCATTTGAACTGCATTTCAGTCTGTTTTCATATGGGGGCCTAGTGGTTAGGGCATTCGCCCTGTGGTCAGAAAGTCCGGGTTCGATTCCCAAGACTAGGCACCTCTGAGGTACCCTCAGCAAGGTACCCCCTGCTTCACTTGGTGAATGGGTTACATGCAGAGGAAGTATTTCGTGCTGTTCACACTGTGTGTTGTGGTGTGTTCACATATGACCAGAATGTCACTTTCATATAGATTGACACAGGAAGGCATGCAGAGAAGAAGATTGCAAAAATGACTGTACAGTGCATTGCGTCTCAATGGCTAATACAGAAAAGGCACTCTGAGATGCGTGTGAGCTCACACACCTTTGCGTGTGCCATCTCACGCGTTCTTTCCTAGCGTGCAAGTGAAAATACGCAGTGGCAGCAGTATTTCAAAATAGCCCCTTAATGAAATCGATGTGTGCAGTCTTCTGGATGAATCCATTTTAATAATTGATCCAATTAAAAGGTCTGATCTGATTTAGTGACGCAAAATAAAAGTTTAACGGTGCCCTCCTTTGGGAGCGCAAAAGATACAAACCATTAACATGAACTGCTAGTGCTTTTCTGGTTTTGTTCTACTATTCATTTTCCCTAGAAAATCCTTGTGTGTGCTGGAAAACACGGTTTGATAAGGTGCTATTGTTCTTCTTGGAATCCCTCTGGCTCTCTCTCTCTCTCTCTTTCTTTGTAAGTAATGCACTCCTATCACACTCATCCCAGAGGGAACGAGTCCATCACTGGCCAGATTACGTTCCATTGTTTTATGCTCAGTTTGGCTTTAATAATTAACTCCAATGGCAGAATGATGGACGTCACCTTTTTCCCTTCTCTTCTTCGAGCATGACGCAGACAGAGAGGAGGAAAGTGAGATGGAATGTAGTAGTGACGATGATAAATCCAAGAGGATTATTTGAAATAGCAATGGTGGTAAGGGGGGGGGGACCAACCTGTCAGTCTCCATTTCAGACTGGCAGCTATGGCTGGTGTGACAGAGACTCAAAAATGTCCCAGATGTATTACATAGATATACAGGTAATAACAGCCATTTAAGTCATCCTGTCAGTACAGAACAGAAATGTAGGAATAGCTCTTAGTGTAATTAAAGTAATTAAATATGTATTATGTGATTACTAACGAATAGTAACAGTATAGTTTAATGCAGGGGTTGTTATTAAAATGCTGTTAATAAAGCATGTACACACTGGATTTACGTTTATTATTATATTTTAAAGATACCCTGTTATTATATTTTCCCCATTTTTATGTGTATCATTCATTTGTATAAATACGTATATTTATCTGCCACTCCTTAAAGGCCAGGCTGTGAAAATAGTTTCTGATATTAAACTGGTCCGTGACGAAATAAAGGCTGGGGACCACTGTTCTAACCAATCAAAATAACCAGATTCCACTTGGTCTCCGTCTCCAAACAGTTGATAAGGTGGGCTTCTACTTGTTTAAAACAAAAACCCTGGTTTAAGGAAAATAATACTCAACATACTTAAGCTCTTTCATAACTGACACCATGGCATTAGGCACTGATACGTGAAACATGCCCGATGACGTTTGTGTAACCGGATAGGTATTGAGTTCCGTAGCTTAGAAATCCATGTCTACGTGAACGGCTGCTATAAGTACAACCCAATGGAGAGTTGTAGTGTAGAAATGTTATCAAACGAATGGGTTCAGACAACTGTGAGATGAACCCCTGCAGCATTAATTTAACTAGGATTAACTGCTAATTAACTAAAGTTTAATTGAACTGTAGCCACATCTTTTATGCAGCAGCTACTCACAAATGACTTTACCACTGTCTTCATATATATGTGCTCTCTGCAAGTACAGCATATCTGGGCATGTATGTGGCTGCGTTATTTATGCAGCACAGTGTATGTGGGGAGTGTTTTCTTACAGCTAATCTCTAGGGATCATGGGAAGATACCGCAGGACTTGCAAGGGGTGTTTGGATGAGTGTTTTCTCAATGTCAGCATATCTCACACATTGGGCTCCATCCCCAAAATGCTCTTTCCACTTCCTCTTTGGTGTTTTTGGCTCCACTAAAGGTTTATTCTTCATATTAGCTGAGTGTCAACCTCAGCATCCTCATTAGGGGTCTGGAGACAGGTTTCTGTAAACTGCTCTCTAAAAAGGACTACACAAATAAAACTGAATATAAACTAGACTGGACTGAACTGAACTGCACAGGGGCTCAGATGTTTGCACAGGGGTCAGAAGTAGCGTCATTAGCGCTCTCCATTGAAATGTAGAGTCAAACCTCTCTTACACTGAACTCATTGCACCATCCATTTTTGGCTGTTAGTGATTTTGCACTGTTGAATCTGATAAGGTTTGTTTAGTCCTTGAAATGTACGTAGTGTATATAGTACATTTCACATTTTTTCCTTTCAAATTTATGCCTAATAGCAATCAATGCTGAAACATTGTGGCCAAAAGTTTGTATGCCCCACTTACATGAGGAAATATGCTACCAGCACCCAATAATCCAATTCACCCAATAATACTATTCTACTTTTATAGCTATAATACAAATACGATACCAACACCATATAATACAGTATCATTATTAGTATGACTATGATAAAAGTGATTTCTTTTTTTTTTTTTAGAAATCACTGTCTGAATTACTTTATTATGTGTCACTTCAATCTAATTAGCCACAAAAAACTGCTTTCTATAGACATTTGTAGACCTTGATGGACCAGGACAATGACTCAGGTATTATTTCTGGAGGTCTGAAGCACTTTATTTTGAAGAGAGAAAGGGATGATGTGGCCTGGAGGGGCCTGAAAGAGCTCAGGTAGATTAATGCAGGGATGAGATTATAGCAAATATGTGCTTCAGGTCCAGTGAGTATGGTCAGGGTGAGTTTAATAGGTGGTGTGAGCATGAAGAGTAGGTATTTACCAAGTGGTAATCCTCTGGGTGGAGGAGACTGTCCTAGATAACACTGAACACTGAACATGGTGCCTAAATTCATTTCACTATACCTACAAGCAAGAACACAACCGTATTTACTAAAACGAAGGAAAACCTTCCATCAACAGCTGTCTGTGTTCGGCTTTTAAAGATCTGACAGCTGTTTTAGAAGACCATTCTAAACAAAGTGATGTGTCTACTTCATAAACGGAATAAATAATAAAATAATAAAAGCAAGAATGAACAGGAAAAAAAAAAACAGAACTGGTCTTCTCGAGTGGCAGACCATTTCTAACAATGCAGGATGTGGATGTTCATGTAGTATTGATAAACAGTAATCATACCATTCTGAACAAAGAAGCAAAAATAGTGAGGCTGGCTAGCTGACAAGTTCTGCTGCACACAGCCAGAGATACGTTTTCCTATACCTGAGAGTGTGTGTGGTGTGTCTTCATTCATATAGCTACGCTGTTTTAGCTTAATGAATTCCCTGTATGGGACATATTATGGAAAAATCACTCTCAATTCTGTAGGAACATTTTCTGTAGGAAAATGCTGACCATGTTCTATCACTCTGTGGTAGAGTGAACTCTGTGTTCTTCGCAGCTGTGTGCTGGGGCAGTGCAGCAAAGACAGCTGATGCCAACAGACTGAACAAGCTGATTAAAAAGGCTGGTTATGTCCTGAGTGTCAGTCTGTGGAACCTGAAGGAAGTGTGGGATGGGAGAATGCTGAAAAAGCTTCTCAGAATTATGGACAACCACTCTCACCCCATGCACAACCCCTCTCACCCATTTACATTTACGGCATTTATCAGAGGCTTTTATCCAAAGCGACTTCCATTCCCTAACTACAGGGGGCAGTCTCTCTCTGGAGCAACTTGGGGTTAAGGGTCTTGCTCAGGAACCCATTGGTGGTGTGCTGGGGGTAGGATTCAAACCCATGACCTCTTGGTCTAGAGGCAAGTGTCCTACCCACTGCGCCACCACCACCCCATGCACAACCCCTCTCTCCCCATGCACAACCCCTCTCTCCCCATGCACAACCCCTCTCTCCCCATGCACAACCCCTCTCTCCACATGCACAACCCCTCTCTTCCCATGCACAACCCCTCTCACCCCATGCACAACCCCTCTCTCCACATGCACAACCCCTCTCTCCACATGCACAACCCCTCTCTCCCCATGATGGGCCATTAGAGCTCACACAGCAAAAGACTCAGCACCTCTAAATGCAGAACTGAATGCCACAGGAATTCTCCCTACCTGTAGTAATTGTATAAATGTAACTGTATAAATCGTTCTGTAGGTGATCTTTATCAGCATTAATATCTTTTGTTTCTCATTCAGATCGTGCAATCTTACTTGTCTGCTTTTTATTTACTAATCTGTATATTATTGAAGGATCGTTTTATCTCCTCATCACCTGCTGCTACCTCTCTTTTTATTCATGGCACAAACACTACGTCACATTTCATAACCATGTGCACTAATAATGTTATTTTATTATACCTGATACAGTTATTTGTTATTTTGTTAGAGTTATTCTGTTTTGACATTTTTCACTATTACTATTATGACTGTTCTGTTCTTTTTAAACACTTTATTCCTCGTGTTGCATTGAGCATGTGTTGGACAAAAGAATTTCTTCTTATCTTCTTATCCTAAACATATACCATGACATATAATATATGTACTACATGTAATAGTACCTATGTAATACATATTGCCTCTCTCTCTATATATATATACATACATTAGGGCTGCATGATATTAGCAAAACATGCAGTATGTGATAATGTAGTGTAGCGATGGCAATATCAAACTTAGCCTTTATAGTGTTAATGTTTTTCTGCTTTCGATTTGCTGGTAATATAGACTCCAGACGCTGACTAGTCTGTGTAGAAAAAAATGAAACGCAATACTTCCATTCCAACATGTTTTTTTAAGAATTTACTTAAACACATTTAATGTCTCCCATAAAACATTTGAAACATTGAACATTGTAAAATATATATATTTTAATAATTTAAAATCTTAAATAAATGTAAACATAATTTAAATTATAGTTAGTACTTAGCCAGAATAAAATAGCAAAAGGAACAATCTAGCAGATGACGAAACTGCCCAGTGATTTTTTTGCCCCTTTTCTGTGGCACTAGGTGAAGATCTTTGAAAAAACACAGTTTATTTCAGTTCAGTCAATAAATGCGATATGTATATTTTTTCGCGATATGTATATTGCGCATGTTGCGATGACGGTAAGTTTGCGATATATTGGGCAGCCCAACCATATATATATATTTTTTTGGGTTTTTTTTGTAAAACTTTGTAGTTCCCAAAGGACTGTCAGATCTTTAAAAAGTCTTCCTTCATTGCATGAGGCTTGATGGAAGCAACACGACCGGAGCACTGCAGCAGCAACATCAAATATTGAGAGGAAAAGTTACCTGCAAGGCCTGCCTTTGTTTAATGGATGAGTTTTCCTGTCACTCATGGAGGGAGCGCCATCTGCGCATGAGCCCATCAGCGTGCATACACACTTACTGTTCCACACGGACTGCCATGTGGGTCAGTGACAGTGAGAGAGGGCCTCTGTTCCCTCTGTGTGTCTATCTGTCCTCCATACTCGCCTTCAGAGAGCGAGCCGGGGCGCATCGCCGAGACTGACAGGAAATGGTAATAGTTTTTGTTAAGCATCAGTTTCCTGTTGAGTCTCTTTCTCTTCTCAGGGGAACACAGGGAAAGATTGGAAAGTGGGGGGTTGGGGGAGGTCTTCTTTAAGCTCGAGAGAACAGAGGAAAAAATACAGGAATTCTTTGTCACTGCTATTTTTTTTCTGGATAAATATAACTGGCAATGAAAATAACACTGCTGTGGGTGTAAAGCTCTCGGGGCCTGATACACAAAGGAAGTGCTGGCACTTTAATATGTACAAAGGTGTCAGCACAAGCAAAAAAAGTGGTCTAAGCTGATCTAAGCTGGATCACAGCCGAGGTTTACTGGCCTTAAAGGGGAATTCCTTTGACTTTTCAAGATATCTGCACAATTCAGATGCAAACATAATCGTTAGGGTTGGTTTGATATGAATTGGCTCATTGCAGAGAAATCTAATGAATTAATGACTTAATGATTTTCTTTCCATGGTGCTGATAGGAACCAAAGGTCCCTATTCCTTTGAGACTATTTGGCCCTACATGTACTGTGGGTATAAGAAACGAATCACCCCTTCAAAATATTCTGTTACTTTGCACACACAAAAACAACTTCCCAATGCAACTTATAACATCCAAGTGAAAGATATTAAATTCAATTATTATTAAATGAAATTATATTATGAATTATTCATAACACTTATTTTAAAAAAGAATCTCTGTGGTGGACAATGGACCACCTCATATGCTTTTGTTTGAATAACATTTTGTTTGAATAACATTTCAGCATTTGGCTGAATCTCTTATCCAGAGCGACGTGCTTAAGTAGTACACAACTGTTTCTTAAACCTGTAAACAGGTTACATCCACATCAACCGAAATACTGCACATTCGGTGCACCTATACAACATCTGTCAAATAATAATTAGCCAACACCTGCCATAGAAAAGTCAAGAGAAGAGAAAGGAAGGTTTTTTTTTTTTTAAGTAAGCAGTAAAATATAAGACGCTTGAAGACAGCGAAGGCTTCCGAATTACTGTTTTCAATCAACTGAGGAACTTCTCTACCAACTTTACCAACTGGTAAAGGGCAACAGGTTTTCCTTAAGAATTTTACTTCATTTTTTTACCCCCTCCAAGTGCTACTACCCCATGCTTTACTATTGGTATGGTGTTCTTTGGATGGTAAGCTGGGTTTCAGCCAGATGTACGGCTTACTTTTGGTCTTATCTTACCATAATTTTCCACGTGGCATCAGAATCTTTAAGGTGCTTTTTGGCAAAGTTCAATCTCAACCTAAATGGTTTTTTTTCTTGCAACCATTTGTGGAACATTTGTGATGTTGCTGTCGCCAAGTTGCCACAGTCGAATTAGCAGCCTCCTCCAGGCCTGATCCAGGGAAGGTCCTATTACACTTTCTACTTCTTAAATAGTCTTTATTCCTAGGGACTAACAAAGCCTTTTTTCATTTCCATGCCTGTCCACAAATGTATCCCTGAGATTGTTTGACAGTTCGGTTGCACTACCAAGCACATGAATGCTCCAATAATTGCTGTTTATCTGATTTCTAATCAAAATGAAAATTACTGATCACAGGTGGAAGCCATTTAGCTTGCAGTGGAGAAGATGATTAGTTCCACCTGTTTAGTTTTTGTGTTTTTAAGAGGAGGAGGGTGATCCTAAAACCCCAGTGATTGTTTTGCTGTTGTTTTTTTTATTCTGAACTTCTGTTGTCTCATCTTTCACTTGGATGCTATGTTGAGTTGTATTGAGTAATGAGAGCTAGAAAATTGTTGTTTTGTGTGTGTGTGTCCTCATTTCAGGTCACAAAGCAACAAAATGTAACTATGCCTCTCCCTCCTGCTTGTATCAGTCTACCATGGATATAAAAATGTTTTAGCCCAAAACCTCAAAATAATCAAAAAACAATGTCTGAGGCTTCAGGCAGCAGATTCATAACCATTTCATGTAATAACTTTCTCCTGAGGCAGCTTTAAGAGGCATTCAACGCTTCAGATGTCTTGGCTCCTATCATTACTGCTGTGAAAAATTCAGAATCTAGAACGAAGCATTTCACATCAAACCAATTTAAATGACTTACAAAGAAATGAAATAAAATAGGGGTGGGGAATGCAAAAAAAACCTATATAATTACACTAAATCTCATATTTTATGTGATTTACTAAGTGTGACAGCATGTCATATCTGCTTTTCCAGTGAGATCCGAGTGCAGTTGGGAATACCAGGCAGATACCTCCAATGCCAGATCAGATAAGCTCCTCATATCTCTACTAAGCCATAAAAGAGCTTTTCCACAGCTTTCACACACCCTTTGAAAACGTTTGACTTCTTAGTAAAACCCTCCAGTATATACTTATCATCATATCACTGGCTATACAATATAAACTGTCAAAAGCCTAAATAACTGCTCACTAATATCAGAGGCATCAAAATGAAACATTCTGGGTTATAGCACTGAAATACTGAATTTATCCATGGGCCATTCTCGGCATGTGAGCATGCTCAGATGATCTCAATGACTTATCTGTGAGTGTTCAGACAAATCACAGACATTCATGCAGTCTGCCAAATGTGCCATTATTTTTGGCCAACACCCTGTGGTACATATCCATTAACAAAGACATCTCGGGGTCAGCTGGTAGCTTAGTGGTTAGGGCGTTCGCCCTGAGCGGACGTCATGGGTTTGATTCCCAAGACCGCTAAGCACCTCTGAGGTGCCCTGAGCAAGGTACTGTCCCCACCCACTGCTTCCAGGGCACTATGTTCCCCGCCGCTTCACTTGGTGAACAGGTAAAACGCAGAGGAAGAATTTCCTGCTGTTCACACTGTGTGCTGTGGTGTGCTCACGTATGACAGAATGGATACTTTCACTTAATAATGCACATCTTCTAGATCCAGAACATGTGAACCACTCTCACCTTAGCGTTGACACTGACATGTGTAAAAACAACAAAGGTGTCGTGTCTAACGCAATCTAGCCAGCACTACAGACATGCCCATATTACGACCATATCACTATTGTGCTGAGAATGTTTCGTTACCCAAAAAATATCTGATCAGAGGTGGTCCTGTAGTAAGAAACTAGCAATGATGAATGAGCTAAAGTGGCCAGTGGGTGCAAGCACAAGGAATGTGTTTCTAATAAAGTGACCAGTGGGTGGAAGAATATGAAAGCTGCTTCTATTAAAGTGGCCAGTCAGTGAAATTACAAATAAAGGGTTTCTACTAAAGTGGACTCGAATTTTGCTGTTATCATCAATGCAACATGCGCCTTATTAAATTTGTGGAGCTAGCTCAGTGGGTAGAATACTTGCCTCCGGATCAAGAGGTCACAGGTTCGAATCCTACCTTCAGCACCACCACTGGGTCCCTGAGCAAGACCCTCAACTCCAAGTTGCTCCAGGAAGACTGTCCCCTGTAGTTAGGGAATTGAAGTCGCTTTGGATAAAAAGCGTCTGATAAATGCCGTAAATGTAAATTTCTCTATTAATATGTATGTAATATGTATGACCCTTGACCAAATACAAATATGCTCGTTTGCTTGCTGCAGTGGGAAGAAGAGGCTTCCAGGATTATACTTTAACATTTATTTTTATGTGTACATTTTACACTACAGGCCAAAGGATAATTAAAATACATCTTAAATGAGCGGCTTTTCTCTCTGCAACTTGCCTGCTGAGCCAGAACAGTGAATGCTGTGCATGCTTTAATTAAGCTGAAATTCAGATTTAGCCACATTTTTAGATGTGCCAGCAAAATCTGTGTCTATTTCAATAATAAAAGAGGAACCCCTTTCTCTTGTGTCTCTACTCTTCCAAATTTAACTAAAATCCTAATCGCTCCCCATCCCTGAGGCTTAGCATGCCGCCTTCCCCAATCTCCTCCTCCTCTGCATCTCATCCCTCTACCCCCCTGCCCTGCCTCAACATGCCCTCATTTCCAATGAGAGAGGGAGAGAGAAACACAGAGAGAGAAACAGAGAGACAGAAGGGTGTGGGGGGTGGCAGGGGTATGGCTCAGGCACTGCATGCTCTTTGATCTTTATCTGTGGAGCTACACATCTATTTTGGGATGTGCCTAAGCTAAAGTGATGATTTCCTGCTCTTCGTATGCTTCAATATAGAGAGGGAGAAGGGGGGAGATCTAGACAGAAAGAGAGAAAGAGAGAGAGAGAGAGTGAAATAGAAGCCTGAATCACGATTCACTGCATGCATGGCAAGGATAGCAATGCAAAGTAAGTGAGAAACCAGGCCAGAGAGATAAGGACAGAGAGAAGGAGGAACGAGGACGAGGGAGGAAGAGGAGGGAAAAAGTGGAACAAGGAGATGATGGCAGTGCGAGGAGGGTGAAAATTAGAGAACCAGAAAGCCAAAGAGTGTTGAGAAATTGCAGAGAGGCTTTTTGGATTGATTTGGAGTGACAGTCTAGAGTGCTGAAGTAAGAGGCCCATACTACGTACACTGCTGTATCTTTAAGATTCTTAGAGCTGTCCGTCCAGTAAATAACCGTAATTTTCCTGATGACCATAATCCCACCAACCTCTGATGGGCAACTAAAAGATTTTCGGCAGTGTCTACTGAGGCAGAGAGTAGGCTTCAATTTACTTGTGGGTAGCATCTCAGAATGGCTCTGCAAATCAAGACAGCAAAATGATGAACATTTTCATGTCAACTCGTATAAAAACTGGATGTATTTTGTTTCACACAGCAAAGATTCACACTTTTGACAAGCCCAGGAAAGAAAAGGTTAGGGAACTTAAATTACAGAGATAATTTAGCCAAAATGGAATTTGCTCTAAAGGTGAACTTTGTTGAAGACAGATGGTTAAGACTAATGGGAAGACTGGCATTCTGGTAAATGGAGGCAAAAGATAAAAAAGATTTGAAGGATATGAAGGCCAGTATTAGGTAATTAAATCAGAACTTTATATCAGAAGCAAAGAATGTAAATGATGAGCCGGAGAGTGGGCGAGAAAGGAAGAGAAAGAGAGAGAGAGAGAGAACAGCATGCCGAGTGAGATACACAGGGTGGCTAATATGCTGTGACAGGAATCACTAGCTCTTGGCCTCAGCTCTGCTTGAGCAGAAGAAAAAGCAGGTAAAACAAAAAAGCTGTAGCTAATCGCTCCACCATGGCCCCATTTTGCTAATGTTCTTTCCTTCTCCCACACTTCTTCACACTGCTGGAGATCAGCAGGTTCTTTACCGTATTAAAACAAAGCCTGCTGTCAGGATAGCTTGATCTTGGCAAGCTTATTTCCAGAATTCTAGAACCCAGGGTGTAAAACTGTAAAACAAAGAAATTCTGATTCACCTATCAACAAGGGGAAATGTTAGATGGTGTTCATTCCCTTATTTAATCTCAGACCATTAACTTCTAGTGGCATCTAAGAAATACCTACTAAACTGTGCAAAATGTCAAGTGGCATACAAGCCATAATCTCAATCATCTTCTATGATGCCTTCTGGACTCCTTCATAAGTAAAATGATTGTTTCACGCAAACTAATCTGCTCAGGCCAGTCCACATGGCGTGACAGGTACAGACCGTACCAGTAGACCAGGGAGTTTCCCCTCATACTGAATTATGAACAATACAGTGGCCTGGCTCTGCTGTCAGTTCGGCAAAGGGCCCAAGGGCCAAGGGGGGCCTTGATCCAAGTACACCCTGCCATTACGCGGTCCATGCTGGATCCGAGCGACTGCTCGCTCAAGCCACAAGTGTGCCACAGAGCACTGAGAACATTCCTCGGTTGCCATGACAGCCCCTCTGTGTTTACTAGAGTCATTGGCGCAAACTCAGTTCATGGGACTGAGACAAGGGACAACAGACATGGGACAACAGTCAAGGCCCCTCAATGCACCAATGATCTCTCTGTCTCTCTCAAGGTGACAATGGGTGCATTATTAGCAGCCATGTGAATATGAATGAAAAACATGTGAATAGGACAGAAATACATTAAACTTTATACCATATCCAGTTCAACTTGCATGTCACTATATCCCACTGGTGCCACTCACTGTTTTATCTTCAACTTCGGCACACTGAAAGTTACTAAATATATCTTCATAAAATGTGAGGGAGACAAGCAAATATCACCAGTGGGTTTTGTCTACTAGGAACGCCTGCTAAGAGAACGCTGAAGTGAACTTTTAGAACTTTTCCCTTTCACTGCTTTGATTAGGATGACGTGCAGGGCCCAGTCACCAGAGGAATTGCTTTAAATAGAACGAGTCCACCATGGGGACTACAGCGCCTCCTACATAACCCTCATGGAGCCTGGCTCCGGGCAACATCAAGGACACAAACAAAACATTTCTGAAAAGAAAGGAATTTGAATCTTTGTGGCGGTGACCCTTTCCTTTCACCTCCATTCAGATGAGGAGAGCACAAAGCCAAAAGAGAAAACTGAATCTCCATCCATCAGATTCAGTTTTTGCAACATTCCTATTATCCAAGGGCGAAGAAAGCACAGAGGAGAGGACTGGAACGGCCACAGGCATGCCACAAAGGACAGGGTTGAGGCATAGAGACAGAGAGGGGGAGTGAGAGGGAAGCATGGGGCCATACTGGAGCCAGGGGACGAAGGGCCAAACCCAAAAGAGAGGTTCAAGGGCAGTTCAAACCAAGTCTTGGAAATGCATGCATTAAAAACAAAACATCATCCAAGTTAGCTCATGTGAGTGTCTTGAGGGAATACACCGAGTATGAAAGTAGTAAAAGAGCTTTGCAAGCACTGAAAACATGTTACAAAGTAGGAAAACTATCATGGTTGACTGAGCACCAAGTTCCACTGAGAGATCTACAAGATCTGGCCAAGTCAACTGATCAAAAACAACGCCTGCTTTAACATAAGGACAGTCATTGCATGTGAGATATTATTAATGAGGACTCTGGATGACATATGTCATCAGAGATCATCCCATGAGACTAAATACAAAAAATAAAATTAGCAGAGAACGAGCTAAACTGGGGGTTTACAGAAAGAAAAAGAGAGAAAGACTGGAGAATCTAAAGTCAAAGGAGAAAATGTCATCTCTTATTACAGATGTGCCTTCAATGTGAAGAGAAAGAGAAAGAGGGCACCACCCCCACTGCTTCTAATGCCTGACCTTCAAAATGTTAGCGGCTGCAGAGCAACAGTCTCTCTGCCATGATGGATAACCTTTATTTGTATGAGTGTTTTTGCTCCAACATGAATTTGACCGAGTTAGCAGAACTGCCTCTCTGATCTCGGCAAAGCTTTGATTTCCCCTTAACCACTGAGCTCCTGACGCATGTGCCCGAAGATGAATAGAAAATCAAAGTGCATTCACCTTCAGTGGAAATCTGTAGAATCTTGGAGACAGCTGACTCGTGTAAGAGCTAAAGCTGCCTCTGGGCCACCATCAATCCAGCACAGACACTCCAACTTTCAGTGACAGTGGCACGCCACATCACCGATTACTTCTCACGTGTTTGAATCTAAGCGGGTGACCTTAAATCCCATGGTCACTTCTGAATAAAACCCTGCTATGGTGTACTGCAACTATTTGCTTAACCTTAACTGCCTTAGCAAACATTCATCATGTAAAACGGCTAATATGGGTCGCTCGGGTTAATGTGGTCGAATGTGAGCAAATCAAATACCTCCAGTGTTTTTGTGTGTTCAGAGAGGGCTTGAAGCCCTTCGACCAGAAATCTGTCAATCTTTGTGACTCCAGCACTTCAACTGTTCGCCATGCAATGGCCAGGACACATGAGTTTAAGCAAGCTTTACTAGTACTAAAAGAAAAGCAAACTGAAGACAAGGCCAAGGCAAAAGAGCAGCACCTGTGTCAATATAGCTTCTCGAGCCATATTTACCGAAGCATCATTAATCCTGCTGGACCGCTGTCTCTTCCAGAGACGCTGCAAGTTTACAGAGAAGATGAAAGAAGACAGAAGGTGAGGGATGGAGAGAAGCTATTTAACTCTAGGGCACAGCTCAGGCGATCTGCTGGCTCTGGCAGACTCAAAGCTCACTTTTCTAGCTAGGAAAAGTACCAACAATCCAAGTTCCTACATTTCTCACAATACACCCTTTATTACAGGGGAATGTTTGGCATTGCATGTTAAGACATGCTAATCTCAGCACATCAAATTCCCATCTTCCAAAAATGTAATGAATTGTTATGGATACAATGTCTTTTGATCAGTCTGAGATATTAATACATGATGACAGAAAAAGCTGATATAATAAGAGGAATATTCCTTAAAAGGCAGTTCATCTAAGCTATGAGAATCCAAGCGAAGTACACTGAATGTATGACTAGTCCCTGCATATCCCAGCAGACAGAGGCTCTCTTCTCCCCAGCCGCACTGACAGTTGGCATGCTTTCACCCACAACTGGGTAGGCTTAACTCTTCCTATCCCTCCCTCCCTCCTTCCCTCACTGTGGCATGATTTGCACCCCTTCCCCCTTTTCCCAAAGGCCAAAACAAAACAACCTTTCAGAGTACGGGAGGGGAGAGAAGAAAAGCGCTGGAACTGGCCTGAGCAGCTCGAAATGTACCAGAAGGTAAACCTTCCAACTGCTTTCCTCACTCCTGCACACTTGCGCTCTATATCTGTCTTTCTGACTCCAACTTTCTGGTTAGGACTTATCTCCCCTGGCTCACGCTGGAATCCTAACAGGGAGCAAGAGAATCAAACGCCCCTGGAAGGAACCTGGAATGCTGATTAAGTTCTGTTGTGCAAGATGCCTGCCGCCAACTTTGCTCTCCAGAGATGCATGAGTGTTAATGGCTGCACCAATTTGCAGGTCATCCAGCTAATGCAAATGGAAGTGTACATATAACACCACTCTGCTCTACTCTCTCTCTCTCTGTATGTGTGTGTTTGTGTTGATACATGAGGTGTATAAGTGTAGATTCATGTTTTCATGCTTCCCCTACGTCTTTACCTGACTAAACAGTTAGCATGCCTTCAGGAAGAGTTACTAATATTAGCATGTGAGTTGAAATGCATTGGGCCAGAGCATTTTCTGGTTGCATAATAACGGTGACCATTTAGAACACAGTCTTACATAAGTGATGTTCTCTGTGTGCTCTGATCTGCTCCAGAAAAAAAATAAGATTAAAGATGCAAATTAAAAGCATTTTATTCGTCAGTTATCTGCACACGGATTAAGCTAAGTCTAAGACTACATAGCAATGTCAGGGGTGATTTACCATAGAAAAGCTTTAGTAGTCTAGACTCAAGCTTAATCCAAGTCTGGGAGACTGGCCCTGAAAGATTGACAGAAGGTGAGGTTGATTTTGGCCTGCAAACAGAAAGAAACTTGCATTTAATACACCAGTCAGGGGAACCTGAGTTTAATTCCTAATCCAGTGTGTGGTTCTAGCCATGTGACTGCTGTCCATGCAAAAAGCTGCAAGCAAGTCATTTGTGATATTAAAATGCACAGTCCTTTTTAATTTGACTATTTTAACAAGCCAATCCTTAAAAGCTATGTTAAAAAATCCCAGTTACCATGAGCTACCATCAACTCTCTGTTCTGTAATGTTCTTTCTCACCAGACATTATATCGAAATGCCTGTTGGCAAAAACAGCAACCTAGACGATGTTTATTCCCACTGTGAAAATGAAACATAACATCACCACCCTCTATAACACATATTTGGGATGCAGCTTTTTCACTATCCTTTAACTACTAATTGAAAAGGATTAGTTTTACATGGCGAGGTGTGATCATGTCATTTTTTACATGTCTGTTATGGGTATGGCTTTTTTATACAGGATCAGCAATCTTACAGATATGAGAGCGGCTACTTGAGTGCTTGCATCACACCATGTGCAATACATTTATCTGCTCAAGTACAAACATTTAATCTAATAGTAATTTCATTTACTCCAATCATCCACTTAGCTGATTCACATGAATGTCTTTAGCATGGGAAATCACAGCCAACGGTCAACACAAATTCAAACTCTGAGTTCTGTCATTTAGTCTCATAAGCACAGTTGAAGTACAATTCATTTCAGCTTGATTTTATCCACAGTGAATGAATGTCGTCTCACTTCAAAACTGCACAGGATATAATGGAATATTTACAGGCAGTTCCCCGAGGTTTAATATAACCTAGAGTTTTATGTGTCTACTCCGGCCATGTGGCCATAGTGCCCTTTTGGCAAGGTGTGTGTCCCCGGTCTACAAAACTTTATTTTAGTTTCCATGTTAACAAAAGGAAGGCTGAGTGGTGCCAAGTTTAGCCTTGTGGCCTCACAGCAATAAGGTCCTGGGTGGCCACCCGACATTCATCCTCTGTGTCCAGGGTCCTTTCTGTGTGGAGTTTGCATGTGCTCCCTGTGTCTGTGTTGGAGCTATGGTTTCCTCCCACAGTCTAAAACCACTAAAGGTGTGAATGTGTTCATGTGTCTGCCCTGTGATGGACAGGTGACTGGTCCAGGGTGCTTCCCCGGCTTTTGCTCCATGGCTGCTGGAACAGGCTCCCATAACCCTGGTCACAATAAGTGGCACAGTGGGTGGATACTGACAAAATGTTTACCCCATGGATGACAAAAAATTATTTCCCTTCAACAACAAAAAAAATCACTTGAGGACCCATCCATCTACAGGTTTCTGCACAGACATGGTCTTTGGTTTGTTTTATAGCAGGTAAAAGGTACCAGAGAGCAAATAAAATTACTGACATGGTGGATTGGGACGATACCTACATCTCAGAGATTCGCTGGTAATTATTACCCCATGTAAACATTTCTGCCTGAAAAGTGCTTTAACCTATTTATTCTAAATGTACTGCCCCTGGCATTATCACTGCATGTTTGTTCTGATGAGTCCTGTCAATAATTTTTTCCTCTGCTTGACGGAGGAAACAGTGCAGGTAGGTCAGTTGCATTTGAAGGCGGTGATGAATGTGGACATAAGCTCGTCTCTTAGCCATTTGCAAGTCTATTAAAAAGAGCACATACAAACAATGTGCCCCTATTGAAATATCCGCAGAGGAGGCAATGCATTCAAATTGCACTGCTGCGCTTTCTTCAGTGAATATTACACTAGACAATTTAAACTGATGCAAATGTATCCAAGGGCTTAAGACCACATCTAAAATGCACAGCCGAAAGGGGACATAAAATAGGGTCATAAAAAGCATGAGTCTTCTTTACTGGTGGTCATAAATAGCTAGTGAAAGGGTGATGTTGAGAAGCAGTTTCAACTGGTTTGGGTTTTTTCTTCCCTTGATTTTCATAAAACCTCCATCCTGAGCCACTACACAGCAAAGCAGAAAAAACAGATTTATGACACAAGTGTTCTCCCGTGTTTATCATCATCAGCAGGACTTGTGAAAAACAGACACGCTGAGGATACACAATAGCTGTGTGAAACAGCGTATACACATACACACACACACACACACACACACACATAACCAAGGCTTCATGCTGGCTTGGCATTGGTTTAGGTAGAATTGCAGGGATGGGGATTTACATAGAAACACAGTCATTGTTCATGACCAGGACGGGTGGATGGCAGTCTTGAGGGATGTCAACCCCCTTTGATGTCACCGTTCGTGTGTAATCATGGAATGAAAATGTCTGTGCAAAATGCACCATGCAGCAAACGGCGCACTACGGGCGAACTGCTGTGTGAGCAAGGCTGTCTACCTGCATTTCAAACGATCTGTGGAAAAACACGCTGCTTATGAAGCACTTTCAACTCAAGATGATTTTAGCTGCTCCAAAAACATGTGGGCTTTGTGTGCAAGCAAGCATGAAGGGCCAGTGTTGATCTGCATGAGTTCTAAAGTTAACAAAAACGTGTGTTGCATACCTTATGCAACACACTTTTTAAGGGCATCTTGAGTGTCTCTGCTTTACAAGACATGATGGATAATGACCCAGGATAGAGGTCACCAAGGCTGAAAGCCTGTATGACATATTAGAACATCTCACAGTCCACTGTCAGTGAGAAGAGCGCTGACCAAGCACTTATTCTGGTCAGTTTTCCAAACGGGGTTTCCTTATTTAACCAAACACACATTAAGATAGTGGCTGAAATAAATTTTGTCCTTTATGGAAAGAACATTCGTCTACTTGATTGTTCCTCATGAATAGCAATGCTTTTAATTTCCAACTCTCCCCTAGGCAATGGCTGTAAACTGCCAATTTAGTGCACACGCTAGTTCTGAAAACAGGGGCCATTTATCTCAGAAACATTAAAAAGATACAACACTGCAGAGATTAAGGGTATTGTCAGCGCTGTTTATAGCACTGGAAGCTAGTGGGGTTTGGAATTACTTTAACGGGTGCAGAATCGCACATGACTTGGGAGCTGCTTCAGAAAAGGTGAACGTTCTACGAACAGCTAAAAGTACATTCCTGTGCAAATTCTACCATCAATAAATGTGTATTGACGGAAAAAAAGCATTAAGTCTTTTAATACGATATTTTACACATGCACAAAGTTAGTCTGCCCTGAATACAGTGAATCACAAGTTGGCATGCTGTTTCTCTGCTGTATTCTAGTGCAGCCACAACCAACTGGCGCGCCTCCATCCGGGTTTGCAGAGCCACTTGGTTAGGAAATCCTAACTGGTGTTGTAATAATGTGAGGGCCTAATCGGATTTTTAAAAGGTTAACTAGGTGAAATTGTTCCACCACATTTGCAGCCACAGTGGAGCTGAGTGGAGTTAAAGCAGTGTGGGGGCCAAGGAGTGTTCTGCCAGAATGTCAGTAGAATCCGCACCTCCCTGCCATGAGGGAGAATGGAGCTCGAAGGAGAAACGAATGAGACGCAGCTGTGCAGGTCTGGGGCCACAAACACAGAACTTAGCACTGAGAGTTTTTTTCTAGTGCAGAGGGTGGGTAACAGAGCACTTCAACAGCTGCCAAGATAGAGGATACGCATGGGACTGTCGAGGAGAAAGCTTCTGTTGATAGTCAGTTTTGCTTATTTTTTGTTGAGGCTGAAAACAAAAAAAACTTTCTGCTGCTTTAAAACACAGCAAAGTTTTATGACGTTATCTGCACTGATCCTAGTCTGTGTGTGTGACGATACAAATGCAAAAATGGAAAAGCAAAAAAATGTGCTTTTTTTTTATCTGTAAATCTTTGGTTTTCGTTTCTGAATTTTGTGCATGTAAACATATGAAAAGGAAAACATTCAATACATTAGTTGTCTTTTATCAGTCCATAAATCAGTAAAAAGTTATCCAGTTCAGATGGTGGAAGCAGCATTTATAGACTCATAATAACAAAGAAAGCTCCATTTCCAAATGCTGATCCATTTTACTGCGCCCAATATGGATGTGCACCCCCTCTAACTCATTAAAGTCTATTCTGGGACAGATTTCATTAAATAAAAGGGTCATCGCCAAAGTCTCTGATTGTACAGATCTTAAGAAAGGTAAGACAGAGTTAATGCTTCTCAGGTAAAGAACACAGCATACCGCATACAGCAGTGTGCTGCTGCCGGGTTCTGTTCCTGCCTAAATATAACCATAAATGAGGCAATACTGCCTGATCTGCACGTCCGGCTGCTGCTAACACATTGATCC
Source organism: Clupeocharax schoutedeni (assembly GCA_037974565.1). NCBI lineage: Eukaryota > Metazoa > Chordata > Actinopteri > Characiformes > Alestidae > Clupeocharax > Clupeocharax schoutedeni. The sequence continues at coordinate 11,255,093 of JBBPDH010000104.1, forward strand.
AAGTCAAGAAGTATTTCCATGCTATCCCTGCAGAGATCCAGACACCACTGGCCCCCCATCTCTGCCATTAACCCCTCTTAGTAGGCTTTTCTGGTGGAAGGCAAGAAAACCGGTCCTGACCAATCAAAAACAACATGGCAACGGCTTTTGAAATCTGGCCATTTTGTTAATCAGGAATGTCAGGTGTGGACTCTAAAAGTCATTGGGTTGACATCAGTTTTGCAAAGCAGCACAAAATGGTATCTACAGAGAACGGAGGTGTTGGGAGAGCGGAGGTGGTTACTATTTATTGTGCACAGCTGTCAACAAAACAACTGTCCAGACCAGCATGATGGGATTCTTTTCAAAAAGCCAGAACGAAAAAAAAAGAGAGCAAATGAAGGGGATTATGGTTGGGGATTGGCTATTGTGCCATCCTGCACAAGAAAATGAGCTGCATAAGCTGCCCAATTTACACTTTAATTAGACCTACCATATAAAATGTGGCTTAAATGTTAAAACAGGTTCAGAACACTAGAGCCACCACCTGAAATCATTGCTTAATTTATGGTAATCTATGGTAAATTAGGTCTAATGAGGTTTGGATAAGGGATCATTGGCCTTTTCGTAATAATGAGCATTGTTAGAGGTTGGATTAATAAAAAATGTGGCACACAAGCAGATATTCTTCAGCTATGCAGCAAGGCTGCATGGTTAGTAAGCTATTAAACTAGTAACACCTTATACTGCAGGCTCATTATTCGTTCACCTGTATTATTCATTAATAAATACAAACTTCTTGATGACTACTGCGAGTTCAGTTAGAAGAATTGAATTGTGGGTCCATTGCAGATAAAGCGGTTAATGAAAAAGAGAATGGAGCAGAAAAAATCCATATATGTAATTCCATATATGTATCATCCATCATTGTATCAACTGTGCCAGAACAGGTGAGACTGGACCATACCTAAGGTGTAATTTCTCTTAAGCTAGAGTTAGTCACTCACTTGAATGACACTGACATGTGAGGTGGAGTGTGAGGAATCTCATTATCAAAGAATCTCACTTCATAAAGTTCGCCAATAAATGCTTATTAGATTCTCAGCTGTCGTCAACTTTATATCATATTAATGTCTCTAGTAATGAACACTGAACAAGTCTGTAGCAATTGGATTAGCTGGTAGCAAAAGCTGGAAAGGCTTATTTGTTAGAAGAGCATTCATTTGACAACACCAAAAATTTTAATCTTCAATTAATAGCAGCCATACACTCATCTGCAACTCCTTTAACACACATCATCTACTAGTCTATACCTAGTGAGTGTGTATGGTTGTATGCTGAAGTTTGGGCTCCCCTAGTCAGGTAAGCGCTTCCTTCTTAACTAATAACTGCTTACTTTAGCAGGGTTCCTACAGGTTTCTTCAAGTTGAATTTAAGTCTTTTTAAGACCTTTTTAAGACCATGTATATAAAAACTTA
>JBBPDH010000104.1:11261229-11272241 GCA_037974565.1 Clupeocharax schoutedeni
CTTTTTAAGGTATTATTTCCAAATTCATAAATTCAATGCTTTTAAGACTTTTTAAGACCCCGCGGGAACCCTGTTTAGAGATGTGGGAGGGATAAGCTCACGGCCACCATGATATTCATTGCGTATGTCTTACTTGAAGACCATCACTTCAGAGAGGACACCTAATCCTCATCCATGACATCTTATTTATAGTGTCCAGCTGAGTTTTATGCTCTAAAAAGATAACATCAATTTAAAATTGCTATGCTCACACTGACACTCCCTCTATATTCTACTGCTTACTACTGCTTTGCTTCTTTCTTTGTTTGATGCTTTGCCCTAAAGCTCCAAATTTCCAAGCCTAAGGAAATCTTCCACAGTCTGAGCTGACAGTGTTCCATGGGGACTCTTTGGCACTTGGTAATGATTGGCTGCGTGTAGTGTGTCAGCCACCCAGTGCACCAGCTATCAATAATTCACGATGAGGCCATGTTTTTTCCTTTCCCTTGCAGTGCTAAGAAATGGTTCAGACATGCTGTTTGTTACCCTCAGTGAGCCTTGGCTAGAAACACAATAAGATGAGCAAGGGGGATCCAAAACATGAAGTCAGAAAACTGACCAAAACCCTCAGCCACAAAGAAACAAGCATGCCATTCTGTCAGAGAAAGCGGCCATCTTGGGACAGCCAGAGTTAGCTGCCTGACCTAGTTAGCATATGAACACCCCCAAGCACAGTCCATGCCACTCCTCCTCCCGCCTAGCCCAACACAGAAAGGCCAGGCAGAAGCAGGTCTACTGAAGAGCTGAATAAAGACATATTCGTCTTTAAATTTCATTTTTATGTGAGGATTTAGTGTTTAGATTCATGCTTACCTTAAGGTCACTGGAACACTGTTCATAGAGTAGACTCTTAATTCCACATGCTGCTAGTAATAACAGACACAGTTCTCTGAATGACCAATGCTAAGGTTGTCCAAACCACAAAGTAACCACACAGAACATAGATAATGTAAATGTTGTGTGTCCTGTAGCATTACACCCCTCAGACAAATTCACAATTTATTTCCTACCTGGCTTCCTTCTGCTTTAGACAGGTAGCAAGTTATTTCCAACTGCTCTTAAATACACTCCCCAAAACAGCTGTAGTTTTTCAAATTGACATAAATACACTCTAAAAGGGACAATGTAGTCAGTAAGTAGACCGTAAATGTGTTTTGATGGTTTGTTTTTACATTCAGTTTTTCAGAGGAAATTGTTGTTACTTTTCATTACCTTTTCATAACTATTTTAAATTGGGACTGGAGCTAAGACAGGGTGCATGTAAGTTAAAATTCAAATATATAGAACTGCAGCAGACAAGACACAATTATGTGCTCTAACTAAAGATCCTGAAGACATAGCACTGAGCTGACCCACCCCCAGCAATAGCATTTCTACTCTGAAAGATCTTTCTGAAAGCACAGGTGAGTAACGGATGAAGCAGTGGTTCCACTGAGTGCTCCATTAAGTTCATATTTCAGTTTGGACTATAAGTTGTTATACTGGCCTCACATCATGACTACTCCCCATTTCATATATTCTTATTCGTATCCACACCATGTGCGAAACACATGGGACACACATGGCAATACTTACCCCCTGATGCACAGACCCCTGGCTCATTGGATAGACTCTTAATTCAACACTGATGCTTTGAGTCACAAGGTAATATTTAAACAGACACTGTTTAAATCTTTGCTTCCCGGTGTTTTCCACACTAGATTTACGCAGTACAGAAAGTAGTTACACATAACATAATTATAAATGGGGCATTCCGGACTTGCTAGCAGACTTTTTTAAAACTTCCCACAAGTATCTTCCCCGAAGAAGTTTCAAAAGTTCTTCTCACTTTAAAAAAACACCATCAAAAAGCGCTTTTCTTCGCCTTTAAATTGAAACATCTTATTCTAGAGACTACTGAGTATCATGAAGTCACAATTTTTTAATTTTCAGATCCCCGAAGTTCTAATAACCTAAATAAACCCAAAAATGTACAACATGGTCAATTAATTTGACCTTTAAGGTGTTTAAAGGTATATGGAATCAATTTGTTTTATAAACATCTAGGACTCATCATTATGGCAAATGATATAATTATATTCCTAACTCAAAGTACCGACTACTATCGATGGTACCAGCCCAGGGTTTGTACCCTGATAGGCACAGTTGTTAAAGGATTTATTTTGGCCAGAGCGCCCCTTTAAATTCATATATTGAAGAACGTCACTCATCTCTTATCAAAGAAAATGTTCAGCCCACCATATTAACTTTGGACATTTGCCAGAGATGCTGACTCCAGCATGCAGCCAGTGGCAAAGTATATACTATGCAAAGTACCCTACTACTTCATATTTCATCGTTTCTTATTCACGTCCACACCACTTGCAAAACGCATGGGGTACACATAGCAATACTTACCTCCAGATGCACAGGCCCCTGGAGGCTGGGGCCCTCCAGGAGTCTGGGGCCCTCCAGGTGTGGGGGGTACAGGCCTGGGCCAGGGCTTCGCTGCAGGTAGGCCCACCCGCACAACCCCCACGTACTCCACAAAGGTGCCCGGGAAGTCGCCCTTCTCCTTGGTGCGCTCATTAGTGCCATGAAGCCAGCCCTTGGGGTTTTTCTCATCGCCCTCCTGATAGTCTGGTGTCACAAGTGCTAACTTGCTGACAGCGAGGAGGTCTCCAGGTTGCAGAGAGATGTCATCGCCCCTCTCTCGCTTGTACTCAAACAGTGCACGATACTGAAAACTGTCTGAGCTCATAGTGTACACTTTACATGAGCTTTAAAGTTTGCCTGGATTAGGATTCTTTCTTTAAAAAGAAATGTAGAGTCTAAGGTTATTAAATCTTTGCAGAAAGTCCTTGCAGCAGATCCTGAGAGTCGATAAACATTTGGATTAATACCTCGCAGAGGTTACAAGTCCATAATGCTGGGAGGAGGCCAATACTGCGTACTTTCTGAATTCATCCAGCGGACACTTGTAGTGTGTGGTGATCTGTGGTGGAATTCGGATGACTCTGTAAACCCAGAACACAGTAACAGCCCCAGTCCCATTAACATAGGGAGCAGAGGAGAGGAGTGGTGAAACAAGGGTGGAAGCGCAGATTTGGGGGCAGAGCGACCTGCAGTGTGGGCGTTCGTGGGTCCTGCAGAGCTTGCAACAGCCCCCAGATGGTAAAGCCACATTTATTAAATTATCCTCTCAGGCTGGTTTCAGATGTGCTCACAGAAAGACATACATGAGCAGCTCCTGTCCATCACTTAATGCACTTCACTTGGTGGTCCTGAAAGATTTATACCTGAACCTGAAAGTGTATCATTTTCAAGATTATTATTTTGCCCTTCAAACAAACGAATTAATATTTATACTGCACTCAATATGCAAACATTTAATAGTTAATTTATGCAATTATTTGGTCTGAATAGTAAGAAAATTCTGCATTGGGATGAAAATACCTGGATTACATGGGAGCATTTTTCTTTCAGCAGCCTGGCTTTACATTTACTGGGTATTTTAAGCAGAGAGAGAGAGGGCAGCAGACAGAAAAGCGTGGTGGAGATGCATCACTCAGGAGAGCCTGACTGGGCGAGTGGCAACTTGAGCATGCAGAGAAACTCGACTCGGGCTAAAGGGGCAAAACTTACCTTCTCCCTCGCTCGGCAAAACTCGTCTCGAGCGCAGACGGCACGAACGTGAATCCAGCGGGCAGTTTAAAGACAACACGCGTTTACTTTGCCTCAGTAAGTCTGCGTGGCTGAGTCAGACTCAGACGTACAGCCAGCATTACTTTCCCCACCCGTTTTCTGCAAAGCGCCGTGTCCTGAAGTGTGATTGGCTGCTGACAGCGCGCCTCCTGCGCTGGTATTGGCTGTCCCGGCTAGCTAGAGCTCAGTCCCCGTGCCTGGAGAGGTGAAACCCCCCTGAATGTGACTCAGCAGCCAATCCCAGTGCAGGATCCGAGTCTGTGCCGCAGTACGGGTGGGGAAAAAACAGACCGTAGTACAGTTGTACACGTGACGTCAGAAACCACGCAGCAGAAGGCGAGTTATACTTCATTCCACCATGGAGGAGTCTAATGCCATTCGATCCAATCTGAAAATGGCATACTTCCATTGAAGAGCAATCTTAATGTTTCAGCCTGCTAAGTACTTGACTGGCGAGAGTGGAGATTGCGAGCCTTTCATTCTTTTGAGATAGAGCCTTACCTCATAAATGCTCTATAGAACGAATGTGCACACATTTCCACAGAAACTCTATAAAATGTTTTGTAATGCCTTTCAAGAAAAGTGAAAGCTGTTATAGCTGCAAAGGGGGACCAACAATATATAAAAGTCTATGTACTTAAATGCAATGTCATGAATGTCCCTGCTGGTGCAATGGCCAGGCACCCCAATACTTTTGTCCATATAGTGTATATGGCAGAGATGTTTTAAAATGCATTCTAGGTCCAAAGCCTTATTTAAAAACATGTAAAAGAAAACTATAGGCTCCAGACAATGCCCTGTAATCTTTTCATCTTTTGCATTTAGGATATTAAAATCTTCAGATATCTGTTTCTTATGACTCTTATGTTTCTCTCAAACATGAACCTGCAATCAGTTCCTGTTACAATATATTTCAGACTATATCAATGTCAAAAATGGCTTAATATGTTAATTCCGGGATGAATTAACAACAAAGAGCAATTTAACTGAAATAAATTTGTATTTTGAATAATACATCACATGCACTTCTATTGATGAATACATGATGCTATGTTTTAATGAATCATTTTTTTTCTTTTTCACAATGTATGCATATCATTTCAGAAAAGGAGACAAAAGAAACAAAAGAAAGCACTTCATTGGGTCCCACCTGCTATGCACATCATGTTTAATTCTGTAGTGACAAAAAAATTCTAACTTTAATAAACAAAAAGGAATATTTTGGTCCAATTTTGTAGCAAGTCAAGAGTCAGTCCTTGAAACAGGCCTTAAAAGTGATTGTGTAGATCTCAGCAATTTTGCGAATGGCCACAGTGTGATGGCTTAACAACTGTGTCAGAGCATCTCCTTGATGTCATCTATTGGGTGGGTGTTTCCAAATGCAGTAGTCAGCACTTGCTTAAAGAGGTCCAAAGAAGGACAACCACTTTACCCAGCAGCAGGGTCACGATTATCCAATGCTCACTGACAAGCATGGGGAGCAAAGACTAGCCTGTCTGGTCCAATCTCACAGAAAATATACCATAATAGTGGCCACGACAGTAAGATGTGAGAATGCAGAGTGAACCGCAGCTTGCCACATATGGGCTATTCACAGTCTGGTCAAAGTCCCGATGCTGACCACAGTCCATCACTGAAAGCCACATAATGCTCATCAATGGTCACATGAACATCGGAATTAGACCATAGAGCAACTGAATGGCTGATTAGATGTTTGTCAGAGCTGTTTTGGTGGCCAGAGGAGAACCTGCACAATGTTATGGCTGATTTCCTTTTGTTTCATCTTCACCTAACAGGCCTAGATTATTACAAAGGCAATTATCACAGGCTGCATGCATGACTTATCACTGTTACTGGACATCGTTTAGTTGTACTTTCATGTCATTTGTGAGATTAAAATCTATTAGGCCAAAGTAGCGCTGCTGCTACCACCATGATTCTACACAAGTAGAAATGTAAATTCCAAGTGGCAGACATCAGTGCGCTGCGCTGAAAAACAGATAAGAAGTAATCAAGATAAAATACCATGTCATAGTTCTTCACATGTAATCTATTCCATATGTGCTGTTGTCTGCTGAGACCGTTTAAAAGGAAATGCTGAATCAAAAGCTTCTGAGAATAAAAAGAGAACAAAGTCAAGAGACTATATCAAATGCCCCCTTGACACTGACTCTAAACCATTTCTCAAAAAACTGAAAGACATGCAGCTGGGTTCTCTCCACGCTGTGATGACACATTATGTTAGAAGATGGACAAATTGTTTAGTTTTGCTTTTAACATCCGCACTTGGTTTGAGCTTTGTAGCATTCATGCAGCCAGAGATTCCTTTTGTGCACAAGTGTAATGCATCTTCACTCTCTATCAGAGTCAACCAAGCTGGGAGAATAATGCAGGACCTCACTCAATGCTCCAGCTACGATGCTGGCAGAGAGAGAGAAGAGCTATTACTCTGTCCATTTGTTCTGGAATACTGTGTGAAGTTGAAATGGAAAGAGAGATTAAATGAATAAAAATGTCTGATAATGTCTTGTAATGTAAAATCTTTATAAGATGCAACTTATTTTTTTATCTCTTGATGTACTACGCACTCCTAAAACTACAGGTTGTGATGCCATTAAAGAACCACTTCCGTAAAGAAACTTTCAACCATTCAACTCTCCTAAAACTCTCCATAAATGTTTTCTTTCAGTTAGATATTTTTTCCAAGGGCCATATGTTCAAGAAAAGAACCCTCTATGAATCTTTTCCCGAGATAGAAAGAAGAAATTTAGATCACCATCAACAATTTGAGTTCAATTTGCATCAGAAACATGGAAAGCCCTGTGTTATATGCATGGAGAATAGTTCAGCTCTTATTAAGTTACACTAAAGGAGCAAAAGTATTGGGACAAACCTTTTTTTTTTTTTTTTCGAGTTTGGGCCCCTTACTTGGAGCTTCAGCGTACCAAGACATTTTGAAGAACACCATGCTTCCAACTTTTTGGACACAGTTTAGTGACAACCCTTTTCTATTCCAGTGTGACTGAGCCCCAGTGCACAAAGCAAGCTCCATAAAGACATGGTTGGATGAGTTCGGTATGGAAGAACCAGGCTCACATAAAGCCCTGACCTCAACCCCATCCAACACCTTTGGGATGAATTCTCACAGAAACACTCCAAAAGCTTGTCGAGTAAACAGTGGAAGCTGTTATAGCTGTAAAGGGGAACCAACTATTCATATTAAATCAATGTATATGATTGCAATGGCATTAAGTTTGGTGTAATAGTCAGGCATCCCAATTCTTTTGTCCATACAGTGTAAATGAGTGAGGAATGGATGTCTAGATCTGCTCGCTGGTCTGTGAATGTTAAGGATTTAGGCCAAGCCTTTAAAATAAAACACTTGGGTGTGGAGAGTGCTTGTTTGTGATAAGTCTTGATGTTGATGTTAGCTCTGCAGCTTGCTGCACTGTACTGTACAGTGTGTGTATGTGGCCAAACTTTTGTACTGAAGTAGGACTGTCTCACTCTGGACATCTAAAGAGCCTTAGGGGGCAGGTAAGAGATCAGCAATAATGCTCTGTTTGAAACCAGATTCAAAGCAGAGCACAGCAACTTCAGAAGCAGTTCAGTGCCTCTATGTGAGCCATTCCCCTCAGTGTTTTTGCAAAGGCCCCCCTCCTCCATCCTCTGCAGTGTGCATCAAAGCCAGAGTCACTCATCCTCCAACATGCAGGGTCAAACACACACAGAGAGCCAGATGTATTGGGGAACGCATCTGCTTTCAGCTGCCGGCACAGAACTCTCCCTCCCGTTTTTAATTAGCCCAGTACTAGATCTAGATCAACATGGAATGGACTGGACATCAGGCAGGGCAGCAAACCCCCCACTCAGTAGAGCTATTTGGTGTCATATTCGATCACAATTTATATATGTGATTCCTGTCTTAGAATGTAGTAACCCTACATGCGGCAATGCCATATAAAAAAAAATGTCTGTTTTCATCGTCTACCATCAGACCACATGCAGACATGGAAGCCCTCAGGGTGGATGCTGATGTTTACATGCTTTCATTTACAGTTCTCCCTCCAGCCGACATCTGGAAAATGAGTTCCACCCATTAGAGGTCAAGGGCTCGTTGGTGGGCCTCGTGCTTCTAGCTCCATGTAAATTCTCATTGTAATTGTATGGGTGGTTCAAGCTAGGGATGAACTACTCACTTGGCAAAGCAGATAATGATACGCCAATACTGTCTGTGCTGCAATTACTCTGAAATAATTGTAAAGAATGCCCATTACTCTTATCATGTGAAAACATGTGTCTTGAGTTGGAGTAGCAGAAGAAACACTGACTGTTGAAGTGTGTAATGGAAAGTATCAGAAAGGCTTAGTGGGCTGGCTGTATCTATATGGGATCAGGTAAAACCGGAGTACAGAGGGGTAAGCTATTTTTAGGCAAGACTGAACGCGCCTAGAGGGTATCTCATATAGCTGAACATTCAATTTGCTAAATTGATTAAGGACAAGTTTTCCAAATTGATAGAGATCCTTGCTACTATCAATGAAATATTTTAACACGTTTTTGCTCTCTGTTATACAGTCCTCTGCAAGACAATAACTGAAGTATTCATATATGGAACTTTTTAAATATCAATTTGACCAACCATAGGTTGCTTTATTTCTCATGTCTACACGGAGCCAAAAATTCACACACGCTTTGACTGTTTTGAAAACTAATGTGCACTGGATATTAAAACCCTCTGTAGAGAAAGAGATTCTTTGAAACAGTGCCTTTTGATCCACATTCTTTAAAAACAAACATAGCTTAAATTCTACCATTTATGTGCATGCTTTGTTCACTGGTATGTTCCATAAATTAAAAGGCAGAGGCCTGTGGATTGTAATATGCAGTAAACGGCAGATGTTTACTGCATATTACATATTACATATTAGATGTTAAAGCAGTAGTAATTTCTGCATTCATTGATAAAATAGCACAAGGGATGGAACGGGGCATGTTTGTTTTAAAAGGAGGATGATATTTTGACTGTTTTTATTTCAGGGGGAATGCCACCCCCCCCCAAACCCACCCCCCAGCTTGAGTACTGGTTACAACAATACGACAATATTACATTTACCATCGTTTTGCATTGAAATTGATTGTCAGTAGGACACTGTAGCATATATTATTACCTTACTAAATCAATGGAACATGCACACCACGGCAGAAACTATGGGATTAATCACCAACTACATGACTTGAGTCCACAGCTTTGCTCCAGGGACAGAATTGAAGTTTGGACCCAAACATGGATTGAAAGTGTAACTCCATGAGCATCCGCAGTAGGCTAAGTCCAATTTTCATTAAGGGTGTATGTGTGTCTGTATATAAAGAAGAGATGAAAGACTGAGAGGGAGAATTTGTTAGATAGACAGACAGATAGATAGGCAGACTGACGATAAGGTTACAGCATGAACAGGCGAATAATAATAACCATAACTATCAGTGAAAATAGTGCAGGAGACAGCGATAGAAAATGAGGAATTAGTCCTTGCATTCCTCACTAGAGGAAGGAGAAATATAGGAGGAGAGGCCAGGAGGGAGATAGAGCTATGGAAGAAAGGACAGAGCGATCGTAAAGAAGAGGAGAGGAGGCACAGGAAGGCTTAGCAAGAAGGGTCACCTACTGCCTACAGCGTCCCTCGTAAAGGGCTGTTACCAAACCAAAATAAAAATTATAGGAAGCAATGAATTTAATGGAGAGCTATACAAAGGGACAGGGGGCTGCTGCCAAGCTGGACTGCCCCTGGGGCAGACAATGAGAAGGGGCAGCCATAGACTGCCGGTGATGTCATTGTGCAGCAGAGGGATAAAAAAGGGGACATGAAGGACAGAAGTGTGTGTGAGAGAGAGAGGAAGTTTAGTATAGAGGCCATGGATAGCACATGGTGAGCAGAACAGCTTTCTCTGCTTGGACCCCAGCCATGGACACAAGAGCCTGTTGCTTTGAAACTGTGCCAAGCATGTTCAGCATGCTACCTGTCACCATACCCAACAGCACAGGCTTCATCAGGTGCAATTCAATTCTACCTCATAACCATACAGCCATCCTCTCTCTCTGAATACTGAATAACATCACAGTGAGCTAAATGCATTTAATGAAGTCATTTACATTAATCTAGCAAAAAAAAAAGAGCAGCGCAGCCCCACTGCTACATAGTGGATTGTCAGGACTATGATTTCACGAGCATATGTCCACCCAGCAAGGGACAGAAGCAAGGTGCGATTCACCAGGCTCACGGCAAACACTGGGGCTTTTTGAACTGGAGCCATGACCTACACATATATTAGCATCAGCAGCTGCAAACATGACAGCCACTCTCATCTGAAACCTTCAAAATGTTGATTTACTAATTTAGCTTAAATACTGACTGACAATGAACACTCATTGCACTTCTTTGTTTTGAAAAATGTCATTTTGTATTCATGATTATTTAGAATTGCAAATTTTTAATGGGGGGGGGGGCAAACATTCTTACTTTCACATTTAATTTCATTAAACCAGATTTGATTCAGCATTTAATGGACCAATGGCAGCACTTTCAAATTATATAAAACAATAAAGACGACACACATTTTTAGTTTTTTTTGTCACAGCCGTAATAATATACTCTGTTCTTTAACACAAAATCTTGTGGATAGAGGTGGCCGCTACCCACTTATATGTGTATAGCTTTATGTACCTATTGTAAGCAAGTTTTTAATTTCTTAAAGTAAAATGGAACTTTATTCAAGCAGATTTTTGTTTCTTTTTCACGATAACTAAACGAGCTCTTCCATTGGTTTGGCCTTCACCAGCTGGATTGAAATCCTATATGTCAGATTAATCATGTGTATAATTAGGGGGTGCCAGAAGAATGAACCAAACATGTTTAGATATACAATGAGTGGGACAAACAATTTCATGAGAGAAAATGTCACCTAGAAGTCCTAGATATGTCACTGATTGTGAATAGAAGCTGCATATTATTGTGTGGTTTTATTTAAAACAGTAAACAGCAGCAGTTCTCTGACAGGACTCTTTACTAAGGAAACCCTCTACAGATGCTGCATAGTAGGTAAAGTTAATATGTCTAATACTGGCTTCAAATGTGCTTCAAATGTTCATGTTTAGTATAGAGTTGGCAAAAATGCTCATGCCCAAAGGTATTAACTCTGTAAAACTCTGGACTTCAGGAAGGAGAGAAGAGGCTCACACAATCCCATCCACATCAACGGGAGAGCTGTGGAGCCTGTCTCATCCTTCAAGT
>JBBPDH010000104.1:11277565-11293159 GCA_037974565.1 Clupeocharax schoutedeni
TGGCACACAGGTGGATGACATGAGAACTAAACAGGGAACAGCTGACGCAGACAGGCACGTGACACAGACACAGACTCCCAAGAACCTCCCCAAGATTAAAGCAAACCAAACAGGAATTAAACTAAGAGCCCCCTTAAACCAGAACAGAAATAGCTACCACAGTTATGTAACTAGAACAGAAATCCCCCAAACAAACAGAACCAACATGTCACTTAAAAAAAAACAGAAACACAAGAGGAAACTCAAAAGCAGTGGCTAAAACCTGCCACTGACCCAGATTGTGACACTTATAGTCATAAATATAAATCCATATTTTGTATTCATATTGTAGATTTATTATTGTATATTATATTTGCTCAGTATATTGTTTATTGTATCACTGTTGTTGTTTTTTATTGTGTTGTACTTGAGAGACACCATCTGCTGGAATCAAATTCCTTGTATGTGTTTGCTCACATACTTGGCCAATAAATGTGATTCTGATTCTGATTCTGATTCTAATAATAATAATAATAATAATAATAATAATAATAATAATAGTAGCTAGTAGCAGTAGCAGCAGTAGTAACTATACTAGTAATAGTAACAGTAGCAGTAATAGTAGCAGTGCATATCAACATAGTGATGCAGAAGGTGGTGATTATAAAAGTGTGGTTTTCAGTTGACTATTATTCCAAACTTTTTCTCACATGTGCATTATGTGCAACAGTTAGACTGCATTCTTTCAAACTTGCACAGTAGCTGCTTTTGTCGAATACACTAAATGTAGTAGTTCTAGTAATAGTAATAGTAATAGTTGTAGCAGCAATAATAGTGTAAATAGTAGCAGTTGTATTGATATAGTAGTAATAGATAATTAGCGGCAGCAGCACTGGTAGTAGTAGTAGTATTAGTAGCAATACAAGTAGAAGTAGTGGTAACAGAAGTAGCTGTTGTTATAGTAGTAGTAGTAGTTTTACTTATTAATAGTTCCGATTTTAAAGCTCAGATTTTAATGCTGTTGGCTTGCTAGACGTCCTGGTGTAGCAGTGCACTTGCTCTGGGGATAATAGTAGAAGTACCTGGAGACAAGGGGGAATCTTAGGTGTCCTTGTACATCAATCTCTACAGTCAGATAAAAAAAAAACTTTGCTCATCGAACCATGAAATTCTGTCTGAGGGAATGATGGGAGGAAGAGAAGCAGAGAGAAAGATAGAGGAGAATGAGGTTGAGAAAATCTATAGAGAGAAAGATATCAGTAAGAGCAGGTTTATGGCCTTAATAGAATATGTTTGGAAAAAAACATTTAATCTGAGCTGAATCCAGGACTGCACTGGGGGAAAACAAAGTCTGATGGATCCAGTGTGGCTGTTGTTTTTCAAAGCCTGTCTGTTGCGTGCTCCCATTCACAATGGCATGAATAATGTGGCCCATTTGTCTCGCCAGGTAAGGGCCTGTCACATCCTCCACCCAATGCAACAAGGCCTGCTTATGGACAGCCCTGTTTGTTATGCAGGTCGAATCCCTGTCCCTGGTCCCTGCAGGGAGAGAGTGTGAGAGAGAAAGAGAAAGAAAGAGAGAGGGGAGAGAGAGAGAGGGGTTTGGGGGCACAAAAAACAAAGATGGGGGTGTTAAAATATGATGCACTGGTCATTGCTTTCGTTGGGTGGATGACAGTAGGGATTGCTTTGCAGAGATGGATTTTAACACCAGACGAGACTGAGAACCTATTCTGCTGTCAATTTGATACAGCACTGAGGCATCCAGCATCGTTTTTTAACCCCACACCCTGCAGAGCGCCAGGGCGTTAATAGCTACGCAGCAGCAGGATCCCAGATGGGGGGAGCGGCACAGGGCAAGAGTAGATTGGAGAGAGCGAAAGTGTGTGTGTGTGTGTATGAGAGAGAGAGAAAGAGAGAGAGAGAGAATACTCCCTGGGATCATTATGCATCTTTTCAGGAATCATCTCGGCACACTTTTTTGACACAGTTTTGTTGGACCATTGATCAGCAATGGATCACTTCCTCCACATCTTTAGAAAACTCCAGCAAACAGGTGAAGCTGAGGGGAAGAGAGGAGCTGATGATGATTGAGGATGATGAGCAGGGCCTTGTCGGGTCACTTTTAATCAAACTCTTGCCCCATGCTGTACCTCACTGACACTGATGATGATGATGACGACGAAGCTGTTGATGATTATGATGATGATGATGATGCCCACAGTTGGGCATGTGTATCCCCTTGGGCAAGGCCTGGACAATCTGAGAAGCCCAAGTAACACTCCATCTATCTGACAGCTAATGCTTCTCACCACTCCCTTCACTCAGCTCCTCCAGATGGAGCAGGTTAGGCTTGTACTCTTATCCCCAACACTCCAAATTAAAGTCTAATCTTGTCAGCTCTGTTTGATAGCACTGAGAGCATCGAACAAACCCAAGGGGCTGAGGAGTAGTGGCCTGTCTTTTCCTGCATAGACCCATAACCATGTGTGCACAGTAACACAGTACATACACTTACTCATGCACTTTATTACAAACCCCTACCTTGTAGATTCATCTTGCTTGTAGCCTATTGAAGGTGAAAGTGACCATTCTGTCCATCGTGAACACACCACAGCACACAGTGTGGATAGCATGAAATTGTTCTCTGCATTTAACCCATTCACCCATTCAAGTGAAGCAGCGGGCAGCCAGGACCACAGGGCCCAGGGAGCAGTGTGTGGGGATGGTACATTGCTCAGGGTACTTCAGAGGAATCGAATCCATGACTTTCTGATTGCAAATGCCCTAACCACTAGGCTACCAGCTGCCCTGCCATACATTTTTGTTTGCAGTCCTCAGGCTTAGGTGTCCAGTTTAGGAGTCCAGCTCCAGCTATGGAAGCACAGTTTGACGATTTACTGCCTCGATTCAAAGCAGCCCTGGTGATGCTGATGTGCATACAAACCTAAGCAACATCGCCATGCCTATGGAGGAAGACTAATCCTTCAAACAATATGTGCCAAGAACAATAATAAATGGAGTAGAGAGTGACAAAATCAAAATACAGGTCCACTGCCTGTTAAGTTTGATTGTCACAGACATTTTCAAAATACTGCAAACACTCAAAACTAAACCAGCTATTCATTCTAACACTTCTTTTAACATCCATCTGCTTAGACAATATGGTATAATTTTCTAATGTTGACCAGGTGGACTTGATGGCTATGTTCCCGAGCCTTATTGCTCAATTTTCACTCAGATCCAGTCTTTAGCATTTGTAATAGACACAAATCTGTTTCTAGTGTGAATGAACCTGTGCCCTGACGTGACCCTCATACACACATCCCCAGAAGGAGAATGAGAAAGGATTGAACTAGCAGCACAAACCGTAATCACGGAGATCATTAGCTCTGTTCAGCTCTCTGCTCAGCTCTCTGCTGTTCATGATTAGGGGACGAAAGTGAAAAAGGCCACTGGCAGAAAAATCTAATTAGTCACTGCTGCTTTGCTGTGAACACAGGATTACAATGGAGTATGTGCAGTAAATAAATGTATTCTCATTTAGGTCACAAGTCCATGATGTATGTTGAATCAGAACACATGGGAAAGTGACTCAGATTTGACATTAATAAAAGATCAAATTGGTGTTGCCATACAGCTCTGGAAAGTCCTGAGTCACAAAAATCTGATTTGAGCAACTTACAATAATGCAGTAATGTTACATAGCTGATGATGAATGAATAACAATTTAACATTGTTCCTTAATTGCCCAGAATTGCACGTATATGTGCTTGTGTGCTTACCAACTACTGTTGTTTGAAATCCACGCCTCTTGCAGCAGGACACCATATATAAATATGAAATCTACCATCTGCTGAGACTTAAACCTTTCAAATTAGACATCATCATAATAACATGCTCAGTACCCCTAATTTAGCTATATTTAGAGCTTCATGTGCAGGGAATTGTGCATACAGATCTGCTGCCTTTCAACACAGCGCAGAAAGAGTGTGTAATAATCAGATGTAGAGTGGGTAAAGGGGTCGCACAGTGAGAGGTGAAGGTGGGGAGGGTGCTGGCAGAAGTGTGGTTGGGAGTGTTTCGGTGGCTTGTGAAATCTGAGCGGCGCAGCCAGGCTGGTAAAGCTTTCTGCTTGGCTGCCTTAAATGGGGCAGATTTAGGAGAGCAGAACAAAAGAACAGTGTGTGCGCACATGGAAACAGCTGGCAATCTGCACACTTGGCAAAAGGGTTTTCACTTTCAGACTCTCTCTCTCACACACACACACACACACACACACACACATACACACAAACATTCAGAAGAATTAGACAGTGATATGTGAACTGAAAGGCAACCACCATGACTAGCATTTCACTGAAATATAAAGGAAGAATAGCAGAGCACAGTTGCTCTCCTAAGTGATTTGAATGAGTAACATATCAAGATTGAGGCATACTGTGACACTGAGAGGCATGAGTGTCTCTTTTTGATGAGTCGTGTGTTGCTGTTTGCTGTTTGTTAATGCATTCTCTACTCTTTTATCGGTCCTCGACAGAGCACAAAACCACACACTTTTCCTCCCCTCGCACATATCCATCACCATGGCGCCACTGCATCTTAATGAGAAGGCTTTGTGGTTTCAACAGTGTAGTGATTTCAGGTAGGATAGTGAATTCCAGGGAAATCACAAAGGCTTGGTATTGGCCAGCATGTACACACACACAAACACACATATTCAGCTGAGGTAGTGGACTGTGAAACAAAGCTGTGATTGGTTTAGCTCCAAATCAATGTGACACTCTTTTATTGCTGACTACTCCTGAAACTGTACCACACTGAACAAAGACTGTGGCCCTTCTAGTTTTCTGACGTCCTTCAAAATGTAGTACACGCAGATGTCTTTATGTAAATTGTGCTGGGTTATTCTACACAGGATGGAGGCTAGAAGAGAAGTGTAATGACTCTGTCTAAATCCCAGTGAGATTAAGAAAGAAAAAGAAAAAAAGAAAAGTTTTGGACTAAACTAGATTCCTGCAACCTTATTGCTTCAATTTTGACACAGTTTGATAGAAATATGAATCAGCAGCATTGAAAATTACACATAATTGTCATAACAAAAGACTCAAAATCATAACTTTATGATTACATAACTTTTTTATTGGAGAAAGGAAAACATTAACCACAAGAATTTACTTGTTACTTTAATATGCATTTATGGTCCTTCAGTTTCTCACTCTTCCATAGTCTTTTTTCCTCTGTTCAACCCTTTCTCTACTTCTTCGTAATGGCATCTGTGTGTGTAGTTTGTAACCCCACTGTGTAATCATTGCTACAGGTGTCTAGTCAGTGCTCACTTTACCCACTAGTTTCTTGAAAAGCCTGTGGGTGCGGCCAAGACACCCCCCAATTTCCATCCACAATTTTCTGTTTCTGAAAGCACTAAAATTCAAACAGCAGGAACTGCAGATGCAGCAGAATTTAAATAACCCTGTTAATGCATGATTCAAACACTTTCAACATCCCAAATAACTGAAAATGGTCTTAAAATGTGTTTTGAACATTAGCAGCTTTTTGAACAATGTCCAGTGCCCATTTACAGCTTTGTCTGACTGTTTGCCTGCTGTTCCCTCACGACATCGATACGTTATAAAATACATATAAGCTTTTCTGTTGAAAAAACTTCACACGGTATTAAAATGAGGTTACTAAACTAACGGTAGATAATGTTTACTTTCAACACTGGTTTCCACAACCTGTAGTCAAAATTATAAAATTTTAAGTTTGCAATATCTGTATGCAACTAATTCTTTATCATTTGTATGTAACAGTGTCTCACTGAATCTTTAAATATTTAACTTAAAACCTAATATTACATTTGCCTACATGTAGTTATGGTTGTGGTCTACATGTATTTGTGCATTATTTGCTGCAGAGGGAAATGCTGTGTGCAATGTCGCAGAAGGACTTAAAAAGCCTAAAACGAAATAAAACTGCTGCTTTAGGGAAAGAGTCCTCTTTTCACCTTAGTTTCCCTTTTGAGTCTTGGTTCATCTGAGGGTTTTTTCTCCAGCTTTGGGGAAAAACTTTAAAACATTAGCAATATACTACAATGTGTATGTGCACATTCTCCATTGCTTCTTTCAAAGAAATCATACTAAATATGATGAGAAATAATAAGTGAAAGTAAATGCAGTCAGGTGGAGGCCAAATACCAGTGAACAGAGATAAATTTGATTACAGAACTGTGGCTAAGCACAGCTGGCTTTATTGTTTACAGAGGACCTGATAGAACACATCTGGTTTGACACATACATCACAGTAGCGGTCGCTTAACCACTAGAGAGTGGAAGAGAAGTTGGAGGTGTAAAGGGTCACTGTGTGTAAAGGGGTATGTTTGTGTGTGTGTGTTTTATATATGTGTGGGTGTATGTGTGTGTGTGTGTGTGTGTGTGCGTGTGTGTGTTTTGTATATATGTGGGTGTCTGTGTGAGTGTGTGTGTGTGTGTGTGTGTGTGTGTGTGTGTTTGTGTGAGAGCAAGAGGGAGAGAGAGAGCGAGAGAGAGAGAGAAAGAGAGATGAGTCTTAGTGTACTAGGAAGTGTTATGTACCATCAGCCTCTCAACACATGCTCATACCCAGACAGTGACAAAATGAGGATTAGTTTTCCGGGCCTGCTCAGTACAGGTCAGGATAACACCACAGTATTCTCCTCTAGTTCAGGCCAGCCAGTGGCCAAAGGCTCCTCATCAAACAACACCTGAATCCTCCAACATACACATGCAGCCACTTTCACATAGCACTTCCAAGTGACCCAGCAACCAGCCAGCATAGGTGCCAGATGGCTAAGGATAAATGAAAGGTTGGAGAGCTGTTGAGTGTGTGTGTGTGTGTGTTTGTGTGTACTTACAGGCACATAATGCACCTTCCAAAAGCTGAAAAGATTTACACAGTTCACACCACAGTTTAACACTGGAGCAACGAGGCAAATGTAGCTAACAAGTAATGGACCATTTCTTGCCCACCAATCAGTGATTGGGTGAAAAATACACAAAATTGTGTAAACTACACTTA
The DNA here is from genome assembly GCA_037974565.1 of Clupeocharax schoutedeni. NCBI lineage: Eukaryota > Metazoa > Chordata > Actinopteri > Characiformes > Alestidae > Clupeocharax > Clupeocharax schoutedeni. The sequence continues at coordinate 11,284,601 of JBBPDH010000104.1, forward strand.
TCTACTGCAATTTAGCGTTCTCTCTAACAGAATGCTCATTACATACTTGCCTCACTTTGTTAAGCTGTGCGGTAATAGAAAATGCATATGCCGTTTCTGTGCTGTATAGCAAAGAGTATATGGAAGGTAAAAGTGTCTAGCAGGCTTTAAGATAAGGTCTGTTAATTTTTGGAAACTAAGAAAAATTTGTTTCATTTTCATTTAGTTGAATAGTCATATTGTTTGGGACTTTAATTAACCACCAGCATACTGAGGGAATGAGAGAGGAACCAATCAATCATGTTTTGTTTTCCAGTGAAATCTGATTTTGTGAGAAAATTGTCACTCTAGGCCTTCTGGAAGCGGTAGCCTAACTAGTGAGTGTTTATGTGAGGGTAAACACTGGCAGCTCTATGCCAGGATTCTTTACTAAAGGAGTTTTTCTTGAAATGCTATATTGGCGATAAAGTATGCAAGCTGTTCTGCAGAAACCCATCAACACATCAGTTGAAACGCTAACATTACCTTTTTAATGTAGTGTACTCTAAAGTATATGATAAATATTATATAATTATTAAAAATAGATTATATAGAGCATATTAAAGCAAGCTGTGTGTTAATTTCAAAGCAAGTGTGTGAAAACATAGGAATGTAATTTCCATGATGCTAAGCCCTAGTCCATTATATATAGTGTGGCCAAGGGCTTCAGATTAGACAGAAAAAGACAATATTAACTTTTATTAGTCCCACAAGTGGGAAATTTGCTTTGTCAAGACTGAAATTGGACAGTACAATGTTAGGAGCAGCAAAAATTAAGAAAACACTAGAATAGAATAGAATAGAATAGAATAGAATAGAATAGAATAGAATAGAATAGAATACTAAACCAACAGTACAGTACAAAATGCATACTATACAATAGAGAAATATAAAATATGGACATCAATAATATCATATATACATATGTATATGTAGACTATATGTAAAGTAAATGTAGATATATATACACAATGAGTTTATGTATATATTAGAGCATTAACACAAAAGTCGACTACAGAGGCATGAGTCGACACTCCCTGAGAGAAGTCACTTAGTTGTATGTTTTTCTACTCTCTCTCTGCCCTTACTTGTGTATGCAATGCAATCCTTGCCTTTCATTGGCTTATTCTGTCACGCACTCCTTTATAACCAATTATTATTGTCCCTTCATAAAAGGGGTGGTACCGTTGGCGCAAAGGGAATCTATACACGAGACCACAACAAGATGATAGACACGGCAGAAGAGAAGAGATCCTTCACTCTAGACACACAAACAGCACGGTGACCTGCACAACCTGCAAGTCCATGTTTAAATACAGTAACAGTACCGGCATTCTACATCTGAAACAGTACCGCTAGCTAACATGGCTAATGCTAGCACTGTAGGGAGTCGTCATGCCACGGCTTAAACTGTTCCCACAGAAAATTTAAGGTTTCGACCTTTGTTTTGTTTAATTGTCATGTAGACTGTTAATGTTATAGATAACTTTAATAAAAGTTGCTCAATGTTAGATGCCTGTGTTCCTCCGTTGCGTGTTCGACTTTGCTGACCGACTTGTCGACTTGAAAAAATCTGTCATTAATGCCCTAATATATATATATATATATATATATGCAGAGTGGATATATAAGTAAATATAAGAACACTATATAGATACACACACATACACAATGGAGTGACAGGCATTGACAATAACAGTAGAAAATGCACCAGAACAATTTTACACATTTTACAATTTTGCACATTTTATATTACACATTTTGCCCTGTAGTGTTAGTTCCACCCAAAAAAGTGGGACATTTTCCACCAGAAAAATTGCACTCAAATAATATTGCACATAACTACCATGGTGTACTGGATATGTGTGTTTATTTGTTTATGCGTGTGTGGTCATCTGCAAGAATCTGGTAGCAGTTGGAAGAAAGAATCACTCTGTCCCACATCATGGGTGCTGCAGCCAGCCACTGAAGGAGCTTCTCAGTGCTGTCAGAGTCTCCTGCATGTTGTCCAACAGGGATGACAGCTTAGCCACCATTCTCTTGTCACTTACCACCTCCACCGGGTCCAGAGGGCATCCTAGAACAGAGCTGGCCCTCCGGATCAGCCTGTTCAGTTTTTTTCTGTCCCCAGCGGAGATGTGGCTGCCCCAGAAGACCGCACCATAAAAGAGGCTTCATTCCACTATTAGGATGCAGCCTGAGTTGCAGGAGAGCTGCATGTAGACTCTGAGGCCTCCGTGCCCCTGTATATTTGTGTAAATGTGCAAAAAATCCTGTTAGGAAGGTTAAAACCAGCACTATTTTTGCTTTGCCAGCCATCGTACAAAATCGGCTCATGTAAGCAAAGACAGAGCACTCTGGCGTCAAATAAAGCAGATGATGGCACCAAAATGGTCTTTAAAAATAAGCTATTCTTTCAAACATACTCATGTTCACATGGACATGGCCTAACTGGTAGGCCTTTGCCTCCATATGCTATTTGCTACATAAGCCTCAAAGCTTTCGCAAACTAAAGAGTGACTTCAAACATCCAAACATGTCTTAGCTGATCAACTTCATGTAATATGTCAAATATGTAAAATGTATTTTTCACTGACCCATTGCTAAACAGCATATTTACTTCATAAAATGAGTGAAGAAAGGCAACACAATCCTCTGACACTACTGCAATAATCCCCGGACACTCCCTCTGTTAACCACATTCTTTCCAGGGCGAGTGGTCAGTGAAAGTGGACACATTTTACTCAGCACTGGTTCATATCACAGTTCAAAGCAAGTCCAGAACAACTAAACAATGTAACAACTTTTTCTTTACTTATATAACATTTTTGTAACAGCTCGTTTTTATTTTTCTGGAGTCTGGAAAGTGAAACAGAACCTCTTGAAACCTAACAAAAGAGGCAGCTCAACTGTTCTGTCTCTGAGCACATGTCAGATACTTCAGCTTCACTCTCTCTAACAAGTCTATATTCCTGGCAAGACCAATAATTCTCATAACTCATCTCAGCAGTGTGGCACAGATTGTAATTAGGATGAGCCTCTCTTGCTCTGTCTCACTCTGTATGCTTCGCTCTTGCTGTCTCTCCCTCTGCCTTGCCCGGCCAAGCACACTTTTGATTTCCCATGGGCGTGTCCAGTGTTCCTGCTTTTATTGTTATGGCCTATTAAATTCCATGATGGACGGGCCAAGTTGGGGATGGCATCTGTTCAGTGGCCCGTCCCAGGTGGATACTTGCGCCAACTGAGCGCGAGCACTTTCAGCGGTGCTGAATACATTTGCTGAAAAGGTCAGATCAATTTAGGAATTGTTTATTGTCTCTTTTTACTGTCCCTTTCAGGATGGCTGGCCTTTTTCCCCCAATATTTTATCAGCCTGTGCTGTGCCAGGGGAGGTCAGTAGATCTGCTGTGAGAAGTCTTGGTGTGAATGTGCAAGGGTTGTCAGAGGTGGATTGGATTTCTATCATCGCCTTAGTGCAGCCTGATTTTCAATGTGCTCTCTGACAGTATGGTCTGGTATAGACTGTAGGGCTGGTTCCTACACTGGATGCATTGTTTCATTTGTTCTTCCATGAAATGACATTGTACTACAGCATCCCTGCTCACTCACCCTCCTCTAGTTTCGCTCTGCCACTTACTTTCCTCTTGTATGCGAGGATTAATTCATGAGTTGATGTGAGGTGAACTGTGCTAATGAATCTTCCAGCAAAATGGGCTCATCAGCTGTAATGTAATTAACCCAGAGGAGGGATGGAATGTTCTCTTTCTGACTTACAGTACAGTTTCTATACACTGTTTTGATCCACCTTCAGCAAAAACAATGCTCATAAGGCTACCTTTTTTTAAAAATCCCTTGTATAATTAATTTCCATCTCAAGAAGATAGAATAATGACAGCATGAATGGTAGAGAGGACCCAGACAATTATGTGAACAGAATATTTGAAAACGAAGGATCAGACCAATAATTAACAACACCCATTCCCAGCCACCAGCATTCAACAGAAATAATGCCAAGTTAATCCAAGGCCTTTTTAAAAAAAGACCACATCTACAGCTGGCTCCGTAGATAAAGCGGGGAGCGTATGGCAAACCCTGGATTTTTATGCAGCTCCTCGTTAACCTCCCTGCTGCCAGCTCCCTGCTCTCATGAATTTCACATGATTAAACCTGGAGCGTGAACATGGCTCTGTGGCATCACAATTCTGGGTGTAGGAGGGGGTTTGCCGGGGTTTTTATTTCATACAGGTACAACAGTTTGCACTGTGCGCAGGTGGAGATTTGTATCTCAGCTAAGTTAAGGCATGGCAGGTGCCCCATTTTGTGGCTTAATTCCATGCCTAATTTCCCAAGGATGCCCCCCTTCTGCGTCAAGTGCTGCAGGCAGCTGTAGAGCAAGTACAACAACAATAACAGGCCGTCTGTTTCTCTCTTGAATTGTCCATGGGAAAATGAAGCCTCGCATGAGAGATGATTACACAAGCTAACCAAACTCAGGAGACAAATGGACCTCCACTATCACGGGTTTAATGTATGGCTCTTTCCATGCTATGATGTCACCACCATACCTGAGAGACATGCAATGGATATCATTGATCTGTTTATCATCTCATCATAGTGCTCCCGTATCGATGCGCAAGCATTAGTGGGGAGCTAATTGCTTGTACTTTGCACGTTCGATCCAATATCAAGCCCATAGTCTAGACAGTCGCCATGCAAAACAAACAGGAGAATTACTCGTCTCCAAGGCCAGCTGACCGTAATGTAATATACACAGCAAGGATGTGAGCGAGCGGGCCAAATCCATCTGGCTGCACTGGGAGCTAGCCTAATGGGCCCATCCGATGTCAAAAGGAGCACATTAGCATGGCTGGTGTTACATAAACACCCATAATGGATTATTAAGTCTCCAGCTGAGGGAGACGTCCGTGAAACCCTGAACCACGAGAAACACTCATCCACAAGTGAGATGAGTCCGGACAGTACATGTGCAGGATCTCCACACTCTTCCAGACTTCATAAAAAACTTTCAGATCTGGTGCCTGTACCACACCTGGGACTCATGAGGCAGCAAGACCAAGAGACCTGTGGGGTCTCCTATTTATTTTGTCAACAAAGTATATGTTTTGTCACTTTTAACAACACTATTAAATAACAACAGCTTTTCTTTAGCTTCTGAATGACAAATCATATAGTGATAATCAGTCAGATGACCAAGATAACAAGAATGGTCATGGGTTGCTAAGGGCAAACAAAAGATACCACCTGAGATATCTATAGCAGCAGATGGGCTGTCAAATAAGCCCACTGAATTTTAACCCTTAAAAAAACCTTTTATTGTAAGCAGTACCAGTGAGAAGGTATCACTCAAAAAGTGTAAAATGGCCGTCACACTGGATCTACTATTTTCCACATTTTCCCATAAATGAGTGTGGTGTTTTCCCCGATAAGTGGAAAAGACTGATTCTCATTTGGGTTACAAGATGAGAATGTGCTCAGTAGCTGAAAGCCAGCATTAGTTATAGAGCTGAGAGAAACGCCTGTCATGGAGAATGTGAGAAGGGGAGAGGTCTGACAGTTCTGTAGTGGTAGAAAATTTAGGCGTGCCCTCACGAAACTATGCGCTCTTGAATCCAGAGACTTAATACATGGCTCAAAAGTCTAGAACAGAACGGCCTGCAATTGTGTTTTAACAAAGAAAAACCATAAGGAGGCACATGAGTCACAAGTGTAGAATGCTAATTAGAGTTTAGCAAGCACCATTTAAAGCCCCAAAGAGAAATTACTGTGCTTGGGGCAGCTATTTTTTGGAACTCCATGCCCAGCACTAAAACCTCTTGGGAGCACTATAAGTGGTAGATAAGATACCTGGTAGATGAGATAATTAACTTCCATCTGCAATATCTCCTCTGTTGCCAGATTTTTTTCTGGTTGTGTTTTGGTCATACAAATAGGGTGCTCTACACTTTTTAAATGGTTTTGTTTATTACTGGAAGGATGGTGTCAAGAACAGTCAAATCAAGTGCGGCTGAGTACAAAAAACGATGCCCTCCAGGTGAGCTGAACAACACTGGGGAGAAATCAAAATTGATCTTCATGTTATGTAGAGGTTTGTTAATCATTTTAAACATTCTTTATGCTTACGCTCAGAATCTCAGAAGGTTTTTTATGTAACCATTCGATTAAAGGCAGAAAACCAAATATAAAACATTATGCACTCTGATTTTTTCCATGATATGAAGCAATAATATTGTAATGTAATGCAATGTAATAGTTTACAGCAAGTATCTGCCAAACATTACAGCTATTTCAGTCAGAACACAACAAAATTATCCCCATGTGTCTCTACAGAATGGATAAACACCATCGTTCCCAACAGTAATGTGATTTGCAAATAGCTAAAGTAACAGAACTACTGATAGTATCTCTTCAGTGTGGGATGGAATTCAACATTTTCCTTAATGATCTGTGTCTACTCACATGGAGTCACCATCCTCGCGAGGTTACACAAACACAGCTTTGTTTCCCAGACACTGTCTGAACTGGTCAAACCTCTCTGCCTGGCGGTGCCTCCTATTCGCCCACCCACCAGCCCCCAAAACAAACCCCTTAACTTACACTGGCATCTCTGCCTCCAGGCCTGGGAAAACACAGCGGGCACTCACATCAAACAGCCTGGCATACAGACTTGGCGTTAGCAGTCCAACATAATACACACACTCACACCAGAGGATCACAATCGAAAGAGGCTATGGGCTGTGAAAGAGATGGGGCCATGTGAGGGGCTTTGTGAGCTTTGGAACCTTAATTCCATTCTGTGGAGCACTGCAATCTGAATCTCAGTGCACAACTGGATCTCTTATATAAAGAGTGCTCTGCAGCTCATCTCCTGCGGATAGCGTTACGGTCTGGGAGAGGAAGAAGCAGAGGTTGTGATGCGGAATTTTCAGAACAAACAAAGAGACAAAAACCATTTACCTCTTTACAAGAGAAAAATAAAATTACACACAAAGGAGCCAATTTCAGTAAGGAACACAGAGGATATAGAAGACATAAGAGAGATTACATGTAACCCTTCGCTAAAGGACAGCATTCACAAGACTACATGGCAGCTGCATAGGCCGTTCCTCACAAATTGAGGCCTCAATGTATTCCTCATATATACATTTATATATGACTGTTGGAACTACAGCTTTACTGTTTGTGTCAATATGCAGCTTACAAGAACAAGAGACATCTTCCAAGGACAATGTCAGATGTCTTCTGTGGCCTGCCCATGGTGCACCGGAGAAAGAACCCCATTTATCTTTCTTGTAATCAAATTAAAATAGGGGAGAGTGAAGCGAAGCCATGTGTGTCAGTCCTGCTTCATGTTGTGGTTGTCAGTAGCAGCAAGCATTTGTGGGGAAAAAAAGGTTAATTGAACTATAATTCACTGCCAGGAATGGCGGTAGTGCAGAGGTGAGGGAGTGGAGGAAAAAAGAAAGAGATATGGAGGGGGAGGAATCTCGGTGGGATGACAAATGTGCACTTGCTGGCTAACTGACAGGTAAAGTGTGAGTGAGAGATTGGCTGACACAGACGTTTGCAGGACAGCCTGGGGCGAAATCTAGCCATGGTGGGAAAGATCCATATCCAGCGATACTACAATGGATGTCTCCACTCCACGAAACTTGCAGGTTCTCTTTTGTTTTGTTAGGAACACCTGATTCCTCTTCACTTGCACAAAATGGCATGTAAATCTCTCACACCGGGCATGTGTCTGACCTCCGACGGGTTGCCACACACAGACTACATTACACGCAAGGCACGCAAAAAACCAAGCACACAAATCATACAGAAGCTTGCTATGCAGATATTTTGAAAAATGTAGGCACTGCAAGCCCTTAGCCACACATATGTTATCGGGAACTATCAAGAAAAGCTATTCATGGCTATGTGAAGTCTACACACAACATCATAAGTCATTGCAAGCTTGCACCAGGGACTGGCAGCTCATGCTAATATAAAGACTTATTGTGCTTCATACTGAGTTTTGAAAAATTGAGTTCACATGGACATATTTCACCTGTAACATAGACACACACACATACACACAAACACCCACCCACACACCCACATACACGTTCCTGAGTATGTACACCTTCATGAGTATGACCACCTTCATTGTCCATGCACAGAATATCATGTTGCATTCAGTGAAGATATCTTGGCAATTGATACATCTCATCTTAAATGCAAGCTATATAACTAACATTTTCTTATTATGAGATAGTGATAAAAGCATTATTTTACTGACTCATAACATTTGTGTGGTACAACAAAACGTATGTGCTGACGGGATGCTCGGTATGCCTGATGGCCAATCCAGCCCTGTGTATATGGGTCATTCCATGAAATCGGGACATTTTGCGTCCCAAAGAAATAATCTGTCATAAAATCACTATAATACCAGATACGTGCATAGTTTGAAAACATAACATTAGCACGTCTTCTATCATCAATACTACCTCAAAATTAAGTAAATTAAATATTATTGTCCAT
>JBBPDH010000104.1:11320696-11351029 GCA_037974565.1 Clupeocharax schoutedeni
GACCAGCCTACTACTGCTGACATTACTGGAACTGACTCGGCTTACTGCTCACTGTGATGCTGGATCTAACGGTTAACAAGACCAAGACAAGACCGAGGGATCCGAGACCAAGACAAGACCAAGACAATAGACCATCGAGACTGTGACAAGACCAAGACCAAGACCGGTATCGAGACATCCAACTCTATCCCCGGGCGCTGTGTTTCTGGCTGCCCGTTGCTTCACTTGATGAATGGGTTAAATGCAGAGTAAGAATTTCATCCTGTTCACACTGTGCTGTGGTGTGTTCACGTGATGGACACTTCTACTTCATGTAATTTACTGTTGTAAGACCAACATTCAATGATCAGCAAGCAACGCACATACTTTGTCTTGTGTGGTCTTAACCTTATGTTAAATTAATAAGATTTAGACATTAGGCAACATAAATAAATAGTGTTGGTTGTGATCTAATGTTGCAAGACATCTGGACATTAAACAATGTAAATCGATGTTCTTGTGTTGGTCATGACCTGGATTACAAAATCGACATTTAGGAGTAATAAACATACATGGTCCTGTGTTGGTCATAAACCGGTAGGCCAGTGTTGCTGCAGGTTTTTATTTTAATTAAGCAGAAGCATTACTAATCAGCTGTTCTAAGACAGAGACCATGTGGAATCAGATGTGCTCTTTATTGTTTGGAATGAAAAGATCATCATCATCCTTGACATCATCAAACATAATCTTTGTCAGCTTGTTTTGTCCCGAGTCTATCATCATCAACATTGTCATGGTCTGCCATGATTATTAACTTTTTTTATTATCATCTTTATTACCCTTAACAGGTGTCTTTTACTTGGTCTACCATCATCATGTGTTCATGATTATCATCATATGCATGTTCAGCATCATCTTAGCTATTATCACCTTCATCTTCACCATCATCATCACTATAAACATCACCATCATCAAAAATATTGTCTTGACCATTTCAGAGACCATTATCAAAATTGTGTTTGTTTTTCTGAGCCCCCTGTCATCATCATCATTGTCATCCATAATCATTAAATATTATCCATTATCACAAGTATTTTGCTTAGTGATAGGGTTTGGCTCTCCACTTAATCTGCACCTACGCACCAAATCCAAGAAACTCACCGACCGATTCACTAGACAGTATATGATCACCCACCGGATAAACCCTGTCACCCTGGCTCCAGCTGCCTGCCTCCCACCGGGTCCACCCTGTCTCCCACATGTCCCAACTCAAGCCTGTCTTCACTTCTCCGTTGCCCCCCCCGCTCTGGCTCTTCCCCTGATCATAGATGGTGGTCCTGCCTACACTGTTTGGCGGATCCTTGATTTGTGAGACTGTGGCTGTGGCACCCACTACCTTGTTGATTGAGAAGGCTGCGGTCCGGAGGAGCAGTCTTGGGTCTTGGGGTTGGTTCTTCTTGGACCCTACACTCATCCTCAGAGGACACCTGACGGCAAGACTTCTGTTGTCAGGTATCCTCTCCGCCTTGTGACGGTTTTGTGTGTGGGGAGTACTGTCACACACACCAGTCATGTGAGACGCACCGAGTCCCAGAAATGATGCATGCCACTGGGTATATAAACAGGAAGAAGGTAGGATCTGGTGCTCAGTTATTAAGTCTCATGCCCTCCTTGAATCTACCATCATCCAGCTGATCCCATTAGTATTTTCTATCTATGTTATACTGTGTGTTGACAATGTGGATTCCCAGTGGGCATCTCTAGACTAAGGTGGTCTGCCAACTCTCTCGTGCTCCAGCCGTTGTTGGATTCAAACTGTTTGGGCAAGTAAGTCTTCCTCCCTCCATGAAAAAGATTTTGTATATTGTAACTTTGTGGAACGCCTTAATGTCCATCATGGTTCTTGATCATGTCAAATTCAAGAACATACTCTGAAATGGTGCAGAGCGATCAAAGACTACCCAGTTCTTATTTTTCCCTTTTATGGTAGATTTAATGATGAGGTCTATTCCACACCTTACTATCGCCCTGGGATACCTGTTCCTTTGGACAGCAACCTGGTTGGTGGCCTCTTGGTTAGGGCATTCGCCCTGCGACCAGAAAGTCCAGGTTCAATTCCCAAGACCGCTAGGCACAGCTGAGGTACCCTAAGCAAGGTACAGTCCCCACGCACTGCTCCCCGGGTGCCGTGTTCCTGGCTGCCCCCTGCTTTACTTGGTGAATGGGTTAAATGCAGAGAAAGTATTTCGTGCTGTTCACGTATGACAAATGGTCACTTTCACTTTATAATTTGTATAGTCTGACAGGAATGCTTGTCTCTCCAAAATCTTTTTAAAAAGAGTCAGAACTTGCTCTACTATAACTCTGGTGATCAGCCGCATAAGTAATGGAAGTCAGTGACCATCTTTCTTTGTTACAGATTTGTCTACTTGGGGCATATTGGCACAGCCTGCTCAGACTGTCTTGAATGTGAATGAGTGAGTCTCTGATGCCTGCACTTGAGATTACACTGTAGCTGTGCTTTTATTAAAAAGAATTACTACAGGTCACAGCGGATGCGGTGTCGTACACTTGTAACACTACAAATGTTACGTGGTAAAAATGCACAAACAACACATTTTATCATAGGATCTCAATTTCAGGCTTTACTGGAATGTGAAATTATTTATATGCACAAAAGTGAGAACAGTTAGTTCTGTTTTACATAAGGACACACGAGGAAGCATTACCACTTTTTAGAGTCTCTCTTCACACCTGTATGTTTATACTGTGTGTGGCTATATGCACTAACCCTCTCTTGTCTTCAACTAGGAGTGTGTGTGTGTGTGTGTGTATTGGTTCAGCCATTACACCAAAACAGCTCTCACTAATCAAATTATGGAATTCACAAGATCACTGAATCTGTGCTTTGGTATTTGTCATTGCATTACGGCACCTCTAAGTTGGGCTCCAATTTATCCTGAAACCATTATTTTCTGGCATCTATGAAATGTGCTGGACAATCTAGTTTGATCCATGGACACCTCACTTTGCAGCTTATGGACAGCTCGAGGATTTGCTGATAACATCTTGGTTAGATCTTGGTCAGATTGCACAGCACACCTCTTATGGACTCCGTGCCTCATGAGGTTAGAATGGTTTTGGTGTCTACAGGGATCCTACAAAACGTTAGACTGGTCAGTGTAACAATCACCCTACAAAAACACACATGCACAAACGCTCACACAGAAATTAGCTGGTGTATACACTTCTGTACAACAATTTTAGGCATTAGAGAAAATCATACTAAGCAATGAGGGGGTGAGTATTTTTTTGTCTTCTCTATTCTAAATGATGAATTTAGCTTGTTTAGATAAGTGGTCTATTGCATACATACAGCATATAAACTCTCAATTTAAAACCATTCTATTTCCAATAGAATGAGACACTCCGAAGAAGAAGTACATGGTCACCATGCCCAATGCCAAGTGACAGCTAAGGGATCATAAAGCCTCCAGCACTGAGCTTTGGGGGAGTGGAATTATGTTCTCTGGAGTGTCTGAGCTCCATCCAATACCTCTGGGATGATTTTGAGTGGAGTTTATGATCCAGAACTAATCATCAAATCATCAAATCAGTATGTGACCTCACTAGTGGTCTTGTGACTAAATCTAATGAAATCCTCGTGTGGGAACAGAAGCCAGTACACCGAAGTCTAGATTACAAAACGGCTGGATGTTTCTGCTTTTATTTTTTAAGCAGATTTTTTTTCAGTTAAGCAACAAAAGTTGACCCTGCACATGTGCATAGATATGCCAAATCGACAAAGCGTGGCTAGGAAAGCTGAAAGATTCATGGCCAATTATTTTCAGTGTTTATGAGACGGAAAAGTGTATATGTATATATTATTCAAAAAGTAATGAGCTGTTGGTTGTTGATGTTCCTTTATATCTGGATGTTCTCTGTATGTATGAATGTGTGCATCCTAATAAAATACTGCTTAAAGGCAAATACGGCTTAAAGATGCAAAGATGCCTTAACATTATGAGTAGAAAAAAATCTAGGGTTTTAAGTGTTAAAGGGGTTTAAGCTTACAGCCACTAAAGCTCAAGTAAAGCATTCATTAAAAGTGTACATTCTTTAAAATGAGGTGCCAGACAGGGTTATTGACATGATACACTTTTTTAACTTCCTAAAGGATGTTTAAATGGGTGATTCTTTAAAAAATCCTTTTTGTAAGTGAGATGTAAAAGACCCTTTTTAATGTTTAACCTCCACATAATGCAAAAAAAAAAACCATGAAAATGTAAAACTTTACATTATGTGAAGATAATACCTTTAGAAGGGTCTTTACACTCACACATCGCATTTACAAGAATGGCTCTTCAGAAAACTAAAACGCATCTGTATAGCATTGCTCTAAGGACCCTTTTTGGTGTGTAAGAGAAGGCAAACTGAAATATGTAAGTACTGGTGAAAAATAACACTAAAAGCAGGCACAATGTTAGTGGTCTATGCACAGTTAGTGCACTTAATGCATTAAAGATATACTGTCTGCGTATGTCTGGGCGATTCACATTTTGTATGCTGATGAATCAGAACAAAAAGCAAGTCTTCTCTCGTTGGGAAATCAATAAATATTTGAGTGTAATGTTGTCGTTTACAGCCCATTGTTACTCTCAGTCCTTTTCCTCAGAGACACTGATATCATCACAAAGTTCTTTGTGAAGCATCCACAGCAATTCATGAGCGTATGTTTATGCAAATGATTTTTAAAGGATGTCCTGTAGGGTTGTGCTAAATATGCCTCTCTGGAGAATCCAGAGGAAACTTTTCATAAGCAACACTTTTTATGAGCACATTTAGACACAAGGTTCCATTAAGATGGTTATCCTTGCTTACTTATCTGCTACAATGGCCAACCAGCCTGATGTACAGCACGTGGAACAAAGGAAGGATGCATGCTTTGCTGTAAAGATATTTTCTCTCTCTCTCTCTCTCTCTCTCTCTCTCTCTCTCTCTTCCTCTCTTCCTTTCTCGCTCTTCCATAAACTGTAGTCAATTAGGCACCACTCCTGTCCTGATTTATTGTCCTAGTCGCCTATGGCACAAAGGAGCAGCTAAAATTAATATGCATTTGCTTACAGCTGCCATGGATGAATTAAGACTGGGGGAGACAATGGAGGTCGCAGGGGAGCCTGTGTGTTTAGGCATAGTCACTACAGCTTTTGGGTGTTGCTGCTGTCGCAGTTTCTCACCTAAATGGCACCACAAGTCTGACACGTGGTCCTACATTACATGTTTACAAACAGTGTGATTATACTGGTCGCTGTCCATGGGATATGCATTACAGGGTTCATGCACTGCTAGTAAGGAATGCCTGTTGTGCCTTTCCCCTACAGCTACTGTTTTATGGCCTTGGATAATGTGCAATAATCAGCCGGATGGTGGGCCTGAATCATGATTTAAAGAAAGTGGGTTCTTTTAAACTGCATCTCTGTTTATGACATCATAACTTTGGATTTTCTTCTGCTTTTTTTTTTACAAGTTTTTTGTGGCTCTAGGAACCCAGCAAATTGGTTATAGGCTTTGTTTTGACTGCTTTCTTCTCCATTAGAGCTTAGCTAGCCTATAAAGGGAGCTCTCTTTCTTTACTGTCCTGGGAAGGAGAGCTTCATGAGGCAGGGCACAAGCCAGAGACCTGAGATCCATCACCTAAGCACCTGCCCTGAAGCAAGCAGGTAATGGTCAATCTAGTCAGCCTCATTATGGTTAGCCATGTTTTACTAGCTTCATCAGCCCTATAGAATCTCCACTGCTTGTTATCGGAATGATGAAAAATGACAAAGAGAAAAAGATTTTTTTCTTCCCTGTTCTAAAAGTGCAAAGATTATTAACTGGTTTAATACCTGAAACACCACAAAACCAATGCCTGACAGGTCCTGTTCTCACAGAGATTAAGGACTGGGGGTTTAATGATGGTGCTAGCAAGATTGTCGTAACTCACAATAGGGCCATTAAAAAGATATTACAGAGAAGGCTCAGGCTCATATGTGTTTAACTTCAGGATGTTGGCACCAAGCAATCTATCTTTTTTTGTCTGCCTGCAGGGCCACCACTCTAGATGTGACCACTTTAGTCATGTCAAATACTGACCATGAATACAAGGAGGCAGAGATGTAGGTAATAGGGGGTTATCAGGACAAGGATGAGAAGGAAAGTGATTGCACATGTTGTTATGCTCACTGGAAATGACTGGAATGGAGCGGAAAAGGAAAGTGCAGAGAGAGGGACGAATGAGGTGGGAGGTTAAAGTGTGACTGCTAGATGTTGTTTTTACGATCACCCATACGAAACAATGGGGGGTCCATATATATTACCAAATGCTTCTTCTAACCGAGGATGTAGAGCAATTATGGCAAATGGACTCCATAATGCACTGAAGTAATTAAGCCAGCTAGAGGGTTCCTGCTCAGTGTTTCTCTCTCTCTTGAATATATATATATATAGCCATAAATATTTGTCCTGACACTTGGCATCCAAAAGTTATTTTTCAAGCCCTGTTATTTCACAAAAGAAACATCAACGATTATTTTGCTCCGCCTGCTTGTCCTAGAACCTTAACTCCTAGAGTAGGTCAGTGCTTAATTCTTGGAATCTCCCGCTGACTGATATGATTATCTCTTTTGTTTTCTGTTGGGCATTTCTCATGGAGAAAACTCGACAAAGAAAGACACCGTCCTCCCCTGAGTGAACATCAATCAGCTCCGTGAACCATAGACACCACAATAGTGAATTAGTGAACCCTAGCTCTGAGGCTGAAGTTGAGTGCTGCAACACTGCCTTCTATTGGTGGAAGAGGGAAATACCAAAGCTGTATACAAAAGAACAAAGGAGCCACACAGGAAAGAACACAAAAGAACCCGAGGACCTGCTACTGTGTGAACATCAAGGAGTAAACAAACATGACCTATTAACCAGGATCACCGTCTGTTTGGTGCACATGGCTCAATTGTACTGTATGAAATGATTGCTACACTTTAATATTGATCAATATAAGGAAAAATGTAAGATGTGTATGTGGCTGAAATGACAGTAAACACCTACTTGACCCTGACTGAATGGTAGCCCAGATTATTTCTTTCAGTTCAACAGAGAGTGGTCATGTTTTCTTTTCCATTATCTCAGAAGTAGCAGTTGGTGGATGTGTAGTTTTTTAAATTGTGTTCCATCACTTGTGAGTTGCCAGGCATGTAATTTCTCTGTAGTCATTTAGTGCTCAGTATTAAAAATGGAAATTAGTCACTTATACACAGCACCCCATCATACTGGCCAAACCACACCCATCTCACCTGTGTGCATCTCTCTCTCTCTCTCTCTCTCTCTCTCTCTCTCTCTCTCTCTCTCTCTCTCTCTCTCTCTCTCTCTCTCTCTCTCTCACTCACTCACTCACTCACTCACTCACTCACTCACTCACTCACTCTCTCTTTCTCACTCTGCCTCTCACTCTGTCTATCTCTAAAGCTGTACATACACATTCACCACAGACAGGTGGGTTATTATTATTTACTTTTTAAAATACATTCTTAAAAGGTAACACAATTTACTTCTACCTATTTCAGTGTAATGTATCTGAATCAAGTTAATTAGAATCAAGTTAATCTAGTGCATTACGTCTTTAGTATCTGAATGTCACAAAATGTCACTCTTTCTCTCTCTCTGTGTGTCTATGAGGCGTGTGCAGGTGAAAGAACGGGAAAGAGTCAGCACTGATTTATCTTTATTGCTTTCTTTACAGATTAAAATGGGCTGCTTCACATTTATCAAAGTTATGATGGTTTTGTTCAACTTGTTAATCTTGGTAAGCATGTTGTGTTTTCTCATTACATGTATGCATATAAGCCTAAGCAGGGTGGGGGGAGTGGCAGTGTTTTGAAGAGTAATTGCATTCCTGTATTTATTGCTGGAGATTTTTATGTTCTGTGTAAAGTACTTAGGAGATTCAGGCTGCCTCTGAACGTGCAGAAAGTAATTTACACCCTCGATAATACAAACATATAACAAAGGAGTTTCCAAACTATATGTCACAGCTGAGGCATACATCACCAACAAAGCAATCACACATTCTTACATACAGCAATTTTCATCTCATTAAATTTAAAGCTTCTAATTCTGCCACCTTTGTTTGTGAGTTAATGTTCCTGCCTAATGATGCTACTGGAATAGAAGGTCTTCACTGCTGAGTTGATTTTTTTTATATTGCAGTTCAACCTGCACTGTTCACTGTGGTGTGCTTTATTTGCTGGAGGGATTCTACAGTATGGTGCAAGTTAAAGAGGAATTAAAATGGCATATGATCTTATTTAGTTTGGCTTGAACTGCACTGATATGTACAGTTTTTGCATATTGCTGTTATTTTAATGTATTATTAATGGATGTTCAGTATAATATATTTATGAATTATACTAATTAGACCCAGTGCTCACTAGACACCCTTACGGCAACAGGCTGTGTTACATTTCTATATATTCTATCTATATATGTGCAGCATATGAAGACATGCAGACTGAAAGGCTGGCCTGAATGTGTGAGAGCCAGAAGCAGTTTAGCATCTGTCACAGGGCAGGAATCTGCATAAAGCTGTGGGTAGCTTTGGTTATGCAGCTTTGTTTCTACCACAGCGATCATCCCCAAGTGCAAGCAAAGAAGGTTGTAATGGGGATATTAAAGAGAAGAAGAAGAAAGAAGCACTACAGTTACTTTAGTTCACTTTAGTTACAAAATCTGAAAGTGCTTTACACAGGCAGTCAAGCAAGACATTTCAAAGATAAAGCATTATGGGAGCCTACATGAATATGTTTTAATCAGGATATCTGGACATCACTGGCAAAACAGAGCTCAGAAGTTTTACTCATGCTCATGAGTCACATGATTACAAATTCTAATATAAGCATTTACAAAATGACGCTTTTTTGGCATAATTATTGTTTGCTGAAAAAAAGCACATTGAGTCAGTTGTGGTTTAAATGGAATGAAGAATGCAACTTGAAAGGTACCCAAGTATGAGACACAAAGTCTAAAGTTAAAGGAAGCTCATAAAACATGCATAGCTATTGGAATTCGAGAAAAATGCTTTACTTCTCCAACTATTCGGCTTGTAACTAGGATGTATCCAGGATAAAAGATGTTAAACTTACTCACACTGCAAGTTATTATTAAGCTAGCTGGTTTACAGCTGTTTATAAAAGCCTAATAAGTGGCTTTTTCAAAGAATACGTGAAAGCTTGCCTCGATTCCTTTGAGGATTCAAGACTTTGCTCCCTAATAATCAAGACAGTTTTGAAAAGCATCACACATGCTTCCTCTTTAACCGCATCCAAACCCTTAGGGATCTCTTGGTCTTGTGCAACAACAATTCATCCCCCAGCTTTCTGTCCTGTCTGAAACGTGTTATTTCATTTCCTGAGTTTCTGCTGCCAGTAAAGTGATTTACATGCAATTTCTTCTGTGAATCTTCTCCTGACACGACACTCCCCACACGTGGCATTTCATTAAAGGATTGGACCCACTTTGCCAAAAAAAACCCTCTTCAGCTATTATGGAAGGCAGCATGAAGCGTTTGGAGACGAGAAGTTGAGGGTGATACACTTGTCATATCTGATTTGCTGAGAAATGCTGAGATGATCAAAAACAGATGCAAGAAAGTCATGTGGCAAACACAGAGCTGTTCTGGAAAAACGGTCTATGTGCAAAAGGCAATATGTGAATGACAGCACAGTTGATGCGATGGAGTTATGTGTGTTTCTTTTGACTCTAGGCACCAGAGTCACAGAGAAAGCCCCTCTGACAACTGGGATTGCATTTGACATGATCTATCGGGTTTCAGTGCCACATTCGAATTAACGCAACTGACATCAAACACCTCCTTAAGCCGCCTTTCACAGAAACAATTATTTCACACAAAAAGTAATATTGGGTTCAGAACAAACAAACAGAAAGAGGTTTCAATAGTGTTTCATGAGAACTAATGACTACAGAGCCCAAACCATTAAAATGTAAGGTTGGTATTAGAATTGTTATCTAGTGTACATTTACTACCATGAGTTGATTTGTAGATTTTATGAAACTAATATGTACATATTACAGTACTAAAGTAGTTTAAAAGCAGTCATCTTTTTATTTTGACTTGAATCAGTGTAAAGATCCCAAACAGAGGCCTTTTCTGCTTCTTATTGAGACTTTTATTAATTAATCACCTAACACTGTGAAGGCACATACACCCCAGGTACAGCATGGCAGTGAAGATTCCTGGAGTACCTCCAGAACTGTTGGTACCATTGGTAAAAGGCCATGAGTGTATGTTGTATTCTTGAAGGAATACAATTTTTAATCCACTTTTTGATTGTATATGAGCTTAGTGCCTACAGTAAAATAACACATAACACTTTTGTCAACGTTGTGTAAGACTGCACCTGACGCGACTGCACCTGTGTTCTGGCAGGTGGGGGGTCTAGCGCTGGCAGCTGTGGGGATCTGGTTAAGCGTGGATAGAGATGACTTTCTGCAGATTCTTGGTATATTGTCCTTAGACGTGCTCCACTTTGTCAACGTTGGCTTCTTCTTCATTGCCATTGGAGGCGTGATGGCCCTGCTGGGATTTCTGGGCTGTTGTGGAGCCAAAAAAGAGAGCAAATGTCTCCTGATAATGGTAATAAAAAATTATTGGGCATGACAAATATGAAACCATTTTTTAAAATTAGCTGTTTAATATGCTTGTTATCATACAAGTATGAATGAAACAATATCAAAATTGAACTTTCATGGTCTTATCATTTATAAGCATAACATGTCCTTTAAGAGATTACATTAAAAAATGTGATAATAATCTATTTTTATTCCTTCTTTTTCCTGACGTGCAGTTCTTTTCCATCGTTCTGATCATTTTCATCTCTGAACTGGCAACCGGCGTGGTCATCCTGGCCTATTCTTCGTTAGTAAGTTTTGCTCTCGGGTCCTTACCTGCCTGTTCACCCTCTGACTTCTCTCACTTCTGTCTGTTTTATTTCCATGTAAATTTGTATCATATTCTGGCCATCATTAAATATGGGGAGTTTGCAGCAGCTCCAGTACATTCTGCTTCTTAATGACTAGCCGATTGCTCCAGGCTTCATGCCACCGCTCTTGCTCTCAGCAATTTATCCAGCTCTGGTGCTCAAGTTCAAGCATTTTATATGCAAAACAGGCTATTTACATATATAGCTGTGCCCATTTAGCGAAATGTATAATAATTACAACAATTCCGAGTGAGTTATGGAAAGCGGTTTAAAAGTATAATGCATTTTAATAAAGAAAATAAAACCTTTCCGATCAAATTACCGAATTAATATGTGCCATTACGGAACAATATCAGCTAATGCATTTCAGGTATCAAGTGCAGAGGTGGGCTATACCTGACTGCTCTGTTTATTTATGCTCTGTTGTTGTTAAGAACAGTCCATTGCCCCTGCAATATTCATCCAAGGCCATGAGAAACTACATTTGCTGGTCTCTAGTGGAATTCTTCCGTCCAGTTTTGTTGGATATGTTACTATGGGTATTTCTTCCAGCATGAAATCAGGCTGTTCATGGAATGTCATTTACATGGCTATCTGGGTGAACGATTGCAGCTCATCAGCTATCTGATACAGCAAAGGCTATTCAGCTTTCATAAGGGAGAAACAGAGAAGGGCATACATTTGAATTATAGACACCCTGAGTTGTTAGAGAGAACATTAGGCATGCACAAGCACATTTAATGTGCCGTTTGTCACCATCGTTCATACGTAACCATCCATTTATTCATTATCATGACGAAAGAATTGTCGTTTTAATAATGCATATGCTTGTCTACTACCAGCCTCTTCTGCTATGGTTTTCATAAGTATGGAAAACATAGGCGTATCAATAACACAACAATGGGAATTTGAATAATATATGCATTTACCTGAATAATCAGTAAAAATATGTGGTAAACCAAGGCATAAGTCATGTTTGTATGGATTGGAATTTAATGTTGCTATTCTCTGCCGCAGTGTAACTGTACAGAACGCAAATCAGAAGCCTACTAATACATTCAGACATAAGAAAAAAATAGAAAAAATATGGAACAGTTTATACTACAGGGGTACATGCAAAAATGACACATGCAACAACTGCTACATTTGTGGTGAACAAGTCTTCTCGCCTTGTACAGTGGTGCCACTAAAGCAAGATTAAGGTCTAATGAACTCATCTTAAGGTGAGAAATCTTGAGGGTGGGAGGAACTTTTGAAAAATTACAAGCAATTCAGGAGGACACTTGAGGGCAGCCTATTTTCTTTGTTAATTTGGAAGGAAGCCAGACAGAATTACTTCTAGAAAGTCAAATGACATATATTTATTACCTCTACATTTGCTCTATCATATATCAATGATAGATTTTTAAAACATTTTGTGGCAGAATCCCAATGATGGTACAAATTAGTGCAGGATGTTGTAATGAGAGAACATTGTTAGACAAAAACACAGAAAACACGGCTCTACAGAAAAAATCTTTCTTCATCATTTGGAAACTGTATGTAATTGCATAAAAAGCGTCATGTTTAAATGAAGTATTTGTAAAAACATTTTATTGAGCCATTATATCAGTATATGTAGCTTATTTCACATATGAAAAATGCAGCATTTTATTTAATCATTTGTTCTATCAAGAATAGTTTTATCTGTGTAGAATAAGGGAAACAAGAATCGTCCTTTGTCCTTCTGGTTGGAGAATATGCTTTCCTCAGCATGTGGGGGTTTATGGTGGTTATGATTTGCACCCAGCCCTATTTAGTGTTAACTGATAGCAGCTCAGCATTTAGTAGGTCCACTTTTCCTATGGGGCTTTGTCCTGCCGCGAGATGTGAAGGAATGGCATCAGACAGTGATGGATTAGCCTAGCTAGTGCATAATGACCCTACTGATCTGCGCCCCTCTCTCTTCTTCTAGAGAGGATGGAGGGGGGTCTTTTAATTGCGGCTTGTCTCCACGTCCCCCCCAGGCATGCGGCGGTCTACTCGCACTGACCCGCTACCCCCCACCCTCCTCCATCCATCCATCTATCTCTCCTTTTCAGCAGCACTCCAACTCTGCTGCAAATGAGTCTTTGTGTGATTGAAACTCATCAGGGTTAACTAATCAAAACCCCAACAAATAACGGAGTGGGAGCAGAAGAGAACAGTGCGAGAGGGTGGGGGTCAGAACAGAATGGCTACAGATATGCTTTTTCATTGTTTCTACCAGCAGTACTTCGCTGTAGGTAGATAGAGAGAGAGAAAGAGAGAGCAAAATGCTGCCATACAGGAGCTATACACAAAGGGCAATACATTTTAGCCGAGGCAGTTGCCGCATCACTGCTTCCTTTCATATAGTTTACTGCATGAAATGATAATTTGATGCAACATAATTGGTGGAAACCTTCTCAGCCAAAAGCATCAATTTATATGGAAATTTTTCTTCTATGATCGGGATCAACATTGGATCTTCCAAGCTGTCCTTAATTTGTGGATTTATTTGTTTTGGGCATTTACTAAATAAAGACCAAATAAACCAAGGACAGTGATCCAAGGTGGCCCTAGTATGTAGCAGCAGCATAAGTTGGTATGAATTATAATAGGCGCATGGAGGTAGAAGATTCATCTCACCTTTTTGGCCTCTACTTTTATTTCGTTCTATGTTTGATGCATTCTAAAGTAGGGATGTTTTTTTCTGCCTGGCACTAGCTTAATCTATTTTCTCTCTAGATTGAGAACATCCTAAAGGCATGGTCTACACCCGTATTGAGTGAGCAGTATGGAAACGATAGAGTAGTCACAGACATGTGGAATGCAACCATGACAAAGGTAAGCCAAGGCTAATCAAAGCACTGCCACTAAACAAGCCAGCGCACACTGATCCATGCCTGAGGCAGCTCAGTATGTGGTTGGCTGAAAATACATCAGTCATATTTCCACACTTGAGCACCCTCATAACCCCCATGGGCTAGCATAAGGTGAGTAAAGGTAAAATGTGAAAACCAGCTTGCTAAATAAACTGCCATAGAGAGTTTGACTGTAATGAAAGTATCCAGCACTTTGGAATCAATACTCAGCCAGATATCCAAGGAAGCAGCACTGTATCTGTACTGCTGGGTGGTGGTGGCCTAGTGTGTAGGATACTTGCCTCTGGACCAAGAGGTAATGGGCTGGCATCACCACTGGGTTCATGAGCAAGACCCTTAACCCTAAGTTGCTCTAGAGAGACTGCCCCCTGTAGTTAGGGAATGGAAGTCGCTTTGCATAAAAATGTCTGATTAATAATGTAAATGTACCACTAACTTTGTGCAATTTCTCCTGTTGTGCTGTACCACAGCTACACTGCTGCGGCTTTACCAACTACACAGATTTCAACAATTCATATTATTTCAAGAGAAATGGTGAGATGTACCCTCCCAGCTGCTGTAAAAACAATGAAATCCTCTGTGATATGCAGAATGCACTGAACAGTCAGATAAAGGTAAGAAAAATCACATGTAAAAATGGTTTTATTTGTTTTAAAATGTAATGTTAACTCATATGTAGGGCACATACAGTCCATATATGGAAACAAAGCAGGCTTTTTTTTTTAAATAAATGGTTTTGTCGTGTCAAAATAATTTTCATACATCCACCTTTTCACACTGACGATAAATATCAGACAGCTTTGTGAAAACAGAATAAGATTATTTACATATTTTAGATATCTATCAAAGGCAAAATCACAAAAACATGCCTGTTTAATTCTAAGAAATAAAAAAAAAGAGGTTTGAAATTGTAAGGTTTATGTGCTCCACACAATACTCATTTATGGTATTTATAATCAAATGTAAGAAGCAGGATAGAAGCTGTATACTGAACTGGTTTCTGTTTTTAGGGCTGTTATGAATGGCTTATTCTGACTATACAAAAGAAAACCTATATCGTAGGAGGAGTAGCTACAGGAGTGTGCGGTTTTGAGGTGAGTTCATAATATGACGTCAACTCAGATTGTGAAATACTCCAGAGCCTGCTAGAACGATCATATAAGCTCTAATAGCATCTAAGAAAAGTGCTGCTAGTTGCAGTCCTTCAGTATTTTTGATAAAATATGGTTCCATCTAAAATACACTTATTTGTTAATGCCGGTTATTTGGGCTGCTATGGTGTATTAAACCATGAATGGTCTATTCTCGGTTCATGCCTTGCAAAAGTCCAAATACGAAATTTTTTGGATACCATCTGATTTACTCAAGATAGCTAAAGCAGAACATAAACTACAAACATCAATCATTTTGTGCCTTTCTTTCCGTCTTTTAGCTGGCAGTGATGGCTGTGTCCATATACTTGTACTGTTGCCTGGACAAATAAAGCAGCTAAGCAACATAAAACATTTTGGTAGATATTCAGATCAAAGGCCAGAGATGTAACAGGTGAACAAGAAGATAAATGTATGTATGAAACAGTCTGAATGTAGGATTTACAATGTTATAATATATTTTACTGCATTTAATGTAAATAGATATTTCATAACTGCAACAAAATAAAGGTATACATAGCAATGCTGGCTTTGTACTATTCATTATATATACAATCTCTGTAAATCTCTTTACTCTTAGAAATATTAGTGGTTTCACAAGAGAAAATTATGTTGAAGTGACAATAATGCGCCACACTGTGTGACCAGTTAATCATTGCAGGGTCACTAGTTAGAGTAAAGACTTATCAGCTGTCACATATTCATCACTTCAGTCAATAAACATCCATGTTTGCTCATTACTTTTGTTGTCTGAGGCTTTTCAGAGACACATTCTGAAGGTGGACTATTGGCCAGTAATTTCAGAGCACAGCAGGAAGCAGTTTAACTTGAGACAAAATAGTGAGCAAATGGTCTTACGCCTTCCCAACACTGCACATAAAATTGGGGATATTATCTTAAAAGATCATGCAATGATTGGAAAGATAGTGCCACTCTGTAATTCACTCTTCTCAAGCTTGTATTGCATGTGCGCAATGCATTACAAATATTGACCTAGTAAAGGCTATTGTTAAAGGACAGAGACAGAACACGGGGAAAGAGCCTCGATTAGAGTTAGTCAAGTTCACACAATTTCTATACTA
Organism: Clupeocharax schoutedeni; assembly: GCA_037974565.1. Taxonomy (NCBI): domain Eukaryota; kingdom Metazoa; phylum Chordata; class Actinopteri; order Characiformes; family Alestidae; genus Clupeocharax; species Clupeocharax schoutedeni. The sequence continues at coordinate 11,336,827 of JBBPDH010000104.1, forward strand.
ATGACACAGAGCTACATCTGTGCTTCTGAGCTCTAAAATACTGATTTTGGTGTATTAATGTAAATACACATTACATGCCCAATAGTTTGTACACACCTGATCAGCTGGGAGGTGTAAGAAATCAAGTTTATTAGGTAGTTTTGCCCCAAGACAAAATCTCTTCTGCAGCTCATTTGAAATACCAAATAAGCACTGTGGAATAAGGAACAGCTATAGATTTCAACATGGGATACGGCAAGATTTTCATTTACCTATTTATTCATCCATCCACCTTTCCCTCTAGCTGTCCAGGTGTAGCTTTTTGGCTTCTCTGTAAACCTTGTCCACTACACCATTTTTTCCTACCCTGTACATGTTTTATGCATCATTACAAAATGAGGATTATCAGTGAATCATATCTTTCTGCTTAAATAAATCCATCATGGCCAACTGCATTTACATTGGAAACCACACAGGGAACAGATTTGCATGTATTCCATTGCCCACACAATTGCCTATTCAGAGAAAATTTGCCTGAGGTTCTCTATTCTTATCTAACAGCAGCTAGAAGTACCGCGATGACAAATGTCTCACTGAAATCCACCCCAGCATCACAATTCAGCAATTAATGGCTTCAAAGAACACAACACACAATGCATGGTTTCCACAGGGATGCTTAATGAAAAGACCACTGGGGAGTGATCTTAAGACCTCCTGGTTAAATAAATGTTAAGGAGAAAAGTAAAGAGTGCCTCCAGGTAACAAGCAAAAATAAACAGAATGTCAAGCGAATATGTTGGCAGACACATTTTTGTCCCAACATATAAGCTTGATAATGTTAAACGCTCATTTAACCACTGTACTGAAGGGCACTGTAGGCTGTTTACAGAGTTATGATTACAACTGTTGTTTTAAAGTCATTCATGATCTTTTTTGAACAATGCGGCTTCCCTAGATGCCATTAACCAAAAAATGTATGTGTTTTTAGGCCAAAATGAATTAGATGCAACACAAAGGCACGTCAAAACATTACCAAACATTTGATTTTATTAAAAACATTTTAAAAAACAATTCCAAAATGTAGAACTACACAAACAAATACAAAAGAAAACCAAGAAGAAAGAAATGTTGAAGGACTTGGTGAGTCTCCATGTGATACTGCAAAGTTTCAGTCATTTTAGAAACAGAAAAAAAAAAAAAAAAAAAAAAATGACATCCATCCTATTGCACATTTTTGCATACAAAAATATTTAGTGGTAGAGCAAAAACAAACCATGTACGTGGCTTTAGCTTTCAGCAGACTGGAATATCAGTTACGACATGTGGACTTTACGACAAGTCACTTTTGTGTGATTATCAAATGAAGGCAGTCACAATAACATGAGACAGACCTATGTTATCGATTGCATTGGTAACATTAGTCCTCTCCTCCGTTGTGGTACTTAGAGCTACAGACATAGAGCCCATCAACCTATAAAACAACTTCAGGTATTCTCTGCTGCTGGAGTGTTTGTGGTTAAGTCAGGTATGTGTAAAGCACCAGTCATGAATGTATAACCGATTCCACCAGTCTAGAAGAAACGGTATGCTTGGCCTTTTGCTAAAACGACGGACTGAATGCATCTTTACACAACCTTAAATTGAAAAAATAAGCACCCGAGGCAATATATACTTTGACAAGCACCATATGTCTTAACCAGCAGCGAGTCTGCACAGTAGTGCTAGTACCAACCTAGTATCTAGTACCAACTACCATTCAGATGAAAATGTATGACAAGTGATCATTTTTACTTCAAAAATATACATCTATATATCTTTGTATTTGTAAACAATGTTAGGCCTTTGACTAAGTATATTTTTTTCACATAAAAATGAACTACATAATACTAACATAATAAGAAACCCCCAAAAATAAATAGTTTTAAGTTAAAATATATGTACAGTAAAACCAGAAGCATTCAGTAGTGTTATAAAAAAAACACAGCCATTCCCTTTTTATCCAATCTGGATTTGGTGTTTTCTTTGTCCATAGTTGTACTCTCAAACTGGCTCTACCCTTTATTTTTATACCAAACCAAGGCTGGAAAATGGTGACAAGCTCTGTTCTAAAGGATTACATCTCCACGCCACATACAAAGGGGACATCTCCATTTTCTCAGCACAAATGTGCAGAGGGTGCACACAAAGCTGCGCGGTTCCTAATGCATACTGTAACTCTTCCCACTATTTGGAAAAGCTTTACTCAACGTTTCCATTCTTTAAAATCCTCCTCTCACATATTGTTCATACCTGTAGTCCATACAAACAGCACATAGGCAATACTGTGGTGAAGGACACGCTGTTGTAGCTACCTCAGCTTTTCTGTGTGGCCTGAAGCGAGGAGGTTCTCCAAACAGGGGGCCTATGCAGGCCCAGCGGCTGTGTGACCTGGGAGCTAGCCGCTCTACATCTGCTCTACAGGGGCCCCTTCTTCTTTGGGTGGAGGCTCCAGATGAATAGGAGTAACATGAGTAGGTTTCCTAACACTGTAAGAGAGAATGATTTAATAAACTGCAGAAAGAGGCAGAGACAGAGAGACGATGATTACAATATAAGTATAAAGTGGCACAAATCTATAGGTGACAAAGGTGAGAGTATTTCAACATAAAGATAGAAAGTGGAAATCAGTGGATTATGACTCACGAGTAAGGTGAGACTGGAACCGCCATGACAAGTACATGGTTCTTCTTTCTAAAGAGCCTCCACAGACCTCTGTGATATCCACGAACATCTAGGTCCCACACATGTAGGCACTACAGATATAGAACATATAGAACACACACATCACTCGTCACCTTTCTTTTAAATAGGATTGAGTGACAACCCATACTGCTAATGGGGTGATTTGTCAGACAGTTCTACCTTAGCCAGTTCAGTCCAAGTGCTGGTGTCTGCCTCCTGCTCCATCTTAATGAACATGATATAGGTCTTGCCCTCAGTATCTGGGATGAATGAATCTTCACAAGGGTTCTTGCTGTGGTCCAAAACCTCTGCCTCACTACAAAATTTAGAAGTGAGACGTTCACACACATCTGCACACATTACATTGAATTTTGGCTTATATAATTAACATCAGATATAATATGTCCTTGCACTGCCTCTGTTCATTGCTTTCTTGAACAAATATGCATAAACAGCTTTTAGTCTCCCCTGGCATTTAGTGTTTCTAACATTTATATTTTATTAAACTGTAGTAAACACCATGACCAATCAGTAAACCTGTAGCCATTGGTGCTTTTCAACAGTGTCATCATTTCTCTTACCATTTGTCTATCTACACCAGGGGTCACCGGTCTTACCCGCAGGACCAGTGTGGCTTCAAAAGCATACCTGAGGGTAAGACTGATGTCCCTGAACATTCTCGGGCAACTCAAGATCTAGATCAGGGGTCGGCAACCTTTAACACTCATTGGGATCCGGGTTCCACCAAAGAAAAAACACTGGGAGCCGCAAATTCTTTTTGACATATAAACAGATGATACCACTACATATTTTGCTTTTTCACTTTTGTGCTATGTAAAAAAACCTTTTTTTTTGTACATTTTATTTATTCAAAGAAAACATGTTGATCATTTAGAACTCTATGTATAAAAAAAACAAACATATTTTAACGTTACGAGAGCACAATGATCTTCAAATTTCAAGCTACAATAAAAAAAAAACAATGAACAAAAATAAAAACTCACTTAACACCTAGAATGGCTGACAGCGTCAATTGACGTAATTTCATCAAGCTCAGAATCAGAAGCACATCTTTTGGCCTACTGGAGCAGAAGCACTCTCTATAGGAGATATGTAGGTGTGGTGTAGGTACATGTACACGTGTATTTTTCCATATTGTTGTTTTATATTGTTGTGCTTGAGAGACCAGCAATTGGAATCAAAATCTTTGTATGTGTGGCTCACATATTCGGCGGTTCTGATTCGGACTGTGATTCTGATTCTGATATAGCAATTGGAGCTGTACGATGAGCTCTAGGTCCAAAGTGCACTGGACACTGGCTGCAGTTTGCATAGATGTATGCTGGCAGGCTGCAGGACTCAAACATACAGCGCCGTTTCAGGAGGCGTCTTGTGCAAAATTGGGCACTGCGTCAACTAACGGACGCAGCCGTTAAAGGTATAGCCAGTTAGCCGCCGTACTATTGTTAAATTGTTATTTATTTTCCAAAGCCACGGGGAGCCACAACGTAAGGATGAAAGAGCCAAATGCGGCTCCAGAGCCACGGGTTGCCAGCCCCTGGTCTAGACTAACACTACGCGACTGTTACTTTAATTGTAATGGTTAATGAGCTAATGAGCAACTGCAGAGTAAGTAAGGACAACTTACCGTAATAGATTCTGGATCTCTACCTCATATGCATCTTTCTTCAAACTGTTAATAGAAAACAATCAAATGGAACATACAGATACAGAAAATAAAGTATTTATTTATTTAATGTAAGTATTGTCTAGACCTCTTACATACCCATCAACATTTTTTAACTGAACATTTGGGACGGTGTTAAACTTGTGCTTCTTAAAATACACTTCCTACAAAAAAGGAATATAAAAAAAAGGGATTATAAGAAAATACACAAAAAAATACTCATTTGTGAAATCAATATTACCTCTTTGGGTAAGTATTCAAAACATTTTAAACTTAACATGAAAATCCAGGCTGAACAAGAACGGGTTATCTTTTCTGTTCCAATTCCTAGCGACATGCTCAGGTCACGAGGCAGAAAGTGTAGAAGTGTGTAATTTTATTTGCTTGTAAGACTATATTTTATTTGCGTGTAGTAGCTTACAATTATCCATCATTTAACAAGGCAGTAAAACCTTAATTAACAGGAAAATAGGTTGTTACATGCTTTCTATGGTACATATACAAACCAACAGTTTGTATTCCAGTTTAAATTTTGAGAAAAACAATAAACATACTTGCATAGAAATCTACACTTACATGGAAGTAACCATTCATGTTGAGGCCAATGATGCCAAAGTGATAGGAGCGTGAGACGTCAGGAATGATACATTCTCTCCCCTTCCTCTGCTCTGGCATCCGCATCCACATATCCCAGTCCCACAACTACCAAAGTGGAATGACAGAAAACCATTCATTAATTTTTTTAATAGTAAGTAATTGTAAAAAGTACCTTTTCTCTGAATGTTTAAACAACAGACTTTGGCAATTTAATCACACCTATAACTTAAAATGTAAAAATTAAATGAAACATTTAGTTGACAATAGACTCATTTTCACATCCTGACCTTCTCAGGAGTGGGCCACTTGGGTTCCAGCTCATCCTTGTAAAGACTCTTTTTGAGCACCCAGCCCAGCCCAGGCATACTCTCCACCCTGTAAAGCAGCGAAGGGTCCTCTGCTGTGTGCTCATAACCCTGGAAAGGTGAAAACACAAATAATATTTTAATATTGCTGTATCAGGTGGCCTGGAATCAGAAGGTTGTGGGTTTGAATCCATGGGCTGCTAGTGGCACTGTCCCCACACACTGCTCCCTGAGAGCTGCATCTCTGCCCACTGCTTCACTTGGTGAACGAGGTAAATGCAGAGAAAGAATTTCACATTTCACGCTGTGTACTTTGCTGTGGTGTCTTCACATATGCCACTTGACTTATTTTTTACTTTAATATGGTATTACAATGATCTGTGGGCACAGACTCTCAAACTTATTTTAATTTAAAAAACAACGTGAACATGGCAAGCATTTAGGGAAAATGTGTTAAACTCAAACTATTTTTTGCAATTATGTCCTATATACTATTACTTGTGCAATATGTGACAGCAGTACTCACTTGGTCATTCCAGGCTGAAATGCAATAGAGACTCTCATCTTCATTCAGCAAATGAAGGGTCTGACTGAGGAAACTGATGAAAATAAAAGAATGAGTTGCATGTAAATGCTATTATTGCTATTATCATGTTTAGCTCGATAATAAGGATGCAATCCAAAGTCAAAGACTGGGTGAAGTCTTATTTAATGTATTAAGGTCTTTTGTTTTTTTCAGTAGTCTAAAATATAAGCTCCAAATTCATCTTAAACAATAAAGAGGGAAATAATCCATGCTTTGCAGCCTGTTCTGAGGGTGTCTTCTGCCCTCTAGTGAGCACTTCCCTGTATTACACATACTGTGCTCCAGAGTACTTGTTTACCTGAAGAAATCTATGGAAATATCCAGGTCTTCCTCCAAGACAATGGCAAAGCTTGCATCCTAAAATGAACGATATTTCATCAAGGTAAAAACAGGCAAATGGTTTTAAAGCATGACAGCTGTAATTTCTGACTACACTGTTCATTATTCCTAGAAATGGGCAGCTGGTCGCCTAGTGGTTAGGGCATTCACCCTGTGATCAGGAAGTCATGGGTTTAATTCCCAAGACCACTAGTCACCTCTGAGGTACCATCCCCACACACTGCTCCCCTGAGCAAGGTACCATCCCCACACACTGCTTCCCTGAGCAAGGTACCATTCCCACACACTGCTCCCCTGGGCTCTGTGTTCCTAGCAGAAATGAAAGCAGCTAAGAATTGGGAGTTCCTAAAAAACGTGGGCTACAGAATGACATCACAATTTTAGAGGTCTATTCTTCTGTAAAGCAGCATAATGCTGTTGTTTTAAACAGCTTGGTCTTATCAGATTCTCAGTACAGATTGGCTATAAGGGGTCAGTACTCACCGGATATAGATTAAAAGTTGCTGTCAGGCTTGCTTTATAGTGCTGTGTGAAAAGTGAACATACATGAATGATTTCTCTTCAATAACTGTGAAGACACTGTACGTTAATGACAGACTTGGGCAATCGGTTAGAACTGTTTGTTCAAAGCCACCAATCACAGCAGTACACAAGCCTGATACATCACCTGGGACACACGAGCATTCTTAATGCTGATGGGGGTGTGCTGAACTCCTTTAAGGCCAAATAGTTCAACCACATCCATAGGTTCCTATTTAAAAAAACAAACACACCATTAGGAAAAATAAGACTACACAGAAAAGCACTATGAAAGTACTTTAACACAGCGCACAGAGAAGAGAGGGTACCTCATAATATCCATCGATGAACACTGTGATCATCTGTGGGTTCACACCATGAGAGGATAGAAGGGAACGCAGCATCCTGCAGGCACACAAAAAGTGATGTTTCTTTATCAGCCTTTTTAAAGATGGCACACAGAAATGAAGCAGAATTTGGCTCACCTGTACAGATAGTTTGGTCTATTCCCTGCTATGACGGCAACTGGGACGTTGTAGACATTACTGTTGGGAAACTAGACAAAAAATAGAAAAGTTGAGAAAACTCTCGGAGCTGTGGAGACTTAATGTATCATGTGCACCCGCATCTAGGAAATGCCTGGTCCTTCAGTCATTACAGATAGGCAACCCATTTACACCAGTCAGCCACAGCATTAAAATCACTGACAGGTGAAGTCAATAACATTGTTTATCTTGTTACAAAGGCACTCATCAAGATGTGCAATGTATGAGGCAGTCACTTCTTGCGGAGTATTTTCTGGAGAGTTTTACTAATCTTTTATTGTTCTTGTCTTTGTGTTTCTGTTGGATCTGCACCATCATACCATGAGCAATTTTCTCCAGGATCAATAAAGTTTTCTGATTTTGGACTAAATCATGAAGGCTACTCAGGGTTTCTGCAGGATTTTCAAATCTTATTTAATGACATTTCTAACATTTTTAATGCCATACACAACAAATAACTAGCCTGTGTATGAATGCGTGTATATTATAATGCATTTTTTAATGCTGTCTTACAATGAGGCAACCATGAACATATATTCCTCTGCTGATCACAATTAGAAATGGATCAGGACACAGCTTCAAATGTCAGCGTTTATTTTCAGCTTACAAAATTTCAAATATCATCAAGTCTGAACAGAAAAAAATTCTGAAACTTCGAACTCTTAGAGGCTAAAACTGTATGGAAAATCAAGGTGCTAAAGCAACTACAATGAAACTTAATTACAGTGCCTTCATTCATTTGCTTTCATTGCTATCTCGCCTTTTAGCGCCGATTTGTGTCCCTCGGACTTCATATGCGATTTAACGGCACTGATTCCCATTGTACCCAACTGAAACACCCTCTTACAGACGTTACAAAATACTTCTCCATTCTGACCTTTAACAGGCTGCAGCCATGTCCTAAACTGTTCATCCTCCGCCACGTTTTCTGGAATTTGCACTTTCCCCATTTTTCTGCTTTATTTTTTCCCTCCACATCACAGTCGCCGCTCTTAAAACGTCTGTGTCGCACAATTCCGGACCGGCCAGAAGCAATTACCAAACTGGTTCCGTGTTTATCGTACTTCACAACAGTGAATCAAAGTTATTAATTATACAGACTATATTCAAGATAAATTATTAATATTTGTTTCTTCAACACTATCTAAAGTTTTAATGCCTGTATAAAACAATTTAATGCTTTTTAATGCCATTTAAGGCCTTAATTTTCGCAAAATCAATTTAATGACTTTTAATGCTTTTTTAATGCCCCGCGGAAACCCTGCTACTGAACTGAATCAGAACATCTCCAGAACGAAAGATCTCATGGTCCTTTTTGTGAAGTCGCTAGTACCACAAGCATCTGTTGTATGTGTTGGACAAACTAGTCTGGCTGAAGACTGACCAACAATATTTGGCAAGTGGTTTTACTATTACAGCTGCTCTGTGTGTATTCTCCAAATGAAAAAATCACTGATAGTATTCAGAGACTTGACATTCCAGCAAGGACTTACTGGTTCTGGGTTGAACTCTATTGGCGCTGGATCCTTGCAGCTGCAGATGCTGCCATAGCCCTCCACTTTACTGCAAAAAAGTTTCCTCCGACGATTCAGCTCTGTGTCTGCCCAGTGGCACTCAGCCTCTACATAAGGAACAACAGAGTTTTGATGCAGACTATTGGGTTAAACCCTGTCAGACGACCTTTTTTTTTTTTTACTGTGTTCACCAAAGCTTGTAGTAGCACTTTAGACATTATATACACTATCCAGCTGAGTGCCTGGTTCGAGTAGTTCAGAAGTTGGTGCTCTGATGGTTTCACACACAGTACAGCAGTACATTATGTGTAAAACAGTTACCTTCCGCAGCAGTGAGCTGAACCTCGGTTTTCAGCAGCACAGGGTCTCCCCATGTAGAGAGAGCAGGGGACTTTGAGTGCTTCTCACCATAAACTTGACCTAAAGATAAACATATAGTCAACAAAGGAAGAAAAAAGCTGTCTGAGTAAGACATGCTGTGTCCAAAGGACTTGGCTAAAGTAGCCCCCAGTTTAACATCGCACATGTGCCTATGCCCAAATAATCACAGGCTTACTTTGAGACATGTTCAGATCTTACTTAAGTTGTTTCAGACACTGAACGACTTTGAGAAGTTCTAATTACATTTAGCTACAATACAATCATAGCTTCAGAACAACACTAAAGAAGATTGTGGTCAACGTGGTCAGGTTGACGTACTACACATGGGTATGGGTGTATATTTAATGCTTTAAGAAAAGGCATACAAATTACATAATGTTGCAAAGAAATCTTACCTCCTTTCTTCACAACAAGCGCCCACATATCTCTCCAGCTCAAGGTAGCAGCGACTTGGCTCCCCAGCCCCTTCAACAGGTTCTTGGCAGCATCCTTCAAATGGAAGGTTCCCTCGTCCTACACACAGTGCCTGAACCTTAGTTAAATGCCCCACATAAAGAGATTATATGTTGGTTAAATGCTATTAATTTTCAAGTTGGTGATTCCTTCAACCTTGATGGTAAAAATGAGGACTCTGCCACGAGTGACCATATTGAGGAAGAGGATCATGGCTTCATCTTCATGGGGAGAGTAGGTGTCAAACACTCTCTTTGCCATCACATGACCCTGTGTGGACAAGACAAGATAACACAACCTTTATTGGAAACTACTGGCTTGGCTATTAAACAGGGTCTTTATTCTAGCACTTACATGTCACACAATCAATATCAGAACGCAGCAGGTTTCAACATTAACCTTAAGTGGACAGAGTTTGAAAAGAGTTTGCAAATCATTTTTAAGATGGCCTTCTGTTCACAATGTAAAAAGATATTTTCAATGGTGCCACATTCATGGCGATGCTAATGCAAGCACCTCCAGTATTTTATTGATCTTTTTAGGCTGTATGTTTGGGGTCTTCTCCCTTTTCCTGGCTGATTATTTAAAATTCTTATTCATTTGTAACCCCCATACGTGAGCCCAGCGAAAAGCGCAAAGATGTCTAGGACTCCCGATGAATAAAGAGAAAGTGACCATTCTGTCATACGTGAACACACCACAGCTCACAGTGTGAACAGCAAGAAATTCAACCGCTGCATTTAACCCATTCACCAAGTGAAGCAGGGGGCAGCTAGGAACACGGCGCCCGGGGAGCAGTGTGTGGGGATGGAACCTTGCTCAGTGTACCTCAGTGGTGCCTAGGGGATCAAACCCAGACTTTCTGTTCGCAGGGCGGATGCCTTAACCACTAGGCCATCCAACTGCCCAATACGTGATCTTTCCAAAAGACAGATTATTCAGAACCTTGTAGTGGATGCTTGGTATAAATGGCAGCGTCAACAGAATGATCTAGTATTGTTTTCCATCTTAGGGGAAGACCTACAAACTGTTTAAAACTTTTTTTGGCCCAAAGGATTGGGCACTAACCGCTATAGCTGCTTCGGATTTATTTTCTGTCAAAAATAATTACGGAATAAAGAACCAATTCTTTCTTTTACTTATTTCTAAACAAAATTCAAAACAGCTGGCAGTAATCATTTCCCCATAGACACAGACAATGGAAAAAAAAACTGCTACAAGACTACTTATTGTAGTCTAAAAAAAGTATAAGCAGTTATTAGATGCAAAGCATCTGTGTTTCGTAAGAGCCGTGTTTCTCAAAAGTTTCAGACAAAATCACTTTACTCACTGTGGCCTGATTTAGTGCTATGACATGTATGCCTCTTCCCTGCTCCCGCAACTCATCCTCCAATACCTACAGAACACATATTAGAAATAGACTTTACTCATATGGTTCTTATTTTTATGTAGTGCATCAGTTAAAAAAGGTAACAGAAGACAATGTAATAAAAATGTCTATAACAGTGTTCCCTGGAGCATGGATCCTTACGGGGGTCGCAGTATTCAGATGTAGGAGAACTTTACGAAGTAACATTTGATCTTTAATAGTAAGCATAATAATACCTTATTTAATGCAAAGGTATTAAAAAACTGGTACAAAACACTATTGAAAGGTTCAAAGACTGAGAATGACTCACTGTGGTACCATCCACTGCCACATACACCTTGGAACGACTGGAGTACACTTCGATATCCAACACTTTGCGTCCACTGGCTGGTCTTCGTGGGGTCTCCATGTTGGCCAAGGAATCATCTGAGATATTATTTAGTAACGAGCAATGAAGCAATATAATGAAAACAGTGCTAACCCTTTCTAGATAACAGAGACTTTTGTATAACATAGAATTGACAGCAGGACAGTTACTTGGTTAGGGCAAAAAGGAGACTACAAAGTAATGTGTGCACAAATTATGACACACCTGATTTTACCACCTGATTGTGGGTAACAATGATCTAACAAGAAATAACTAGCCAACACTTACCATAGTCTCGCGCAGCATCTTCTTCACTCGCGGCTCTTCTAGTGTCAAGGATAAGTTTTATATTCACAAGTACTGTGATGAAGAGGAATAACACTGCACCTGCCTAAAGAAACAAACAAAAAACTAGCAATACAACATTCTGCACATTCACACAACAAAGTGTTCAGTATAATTTACCTGTTGTAGTACCTCAGTCATTTGGCAAATAATCTGTTATGAATTCATACATGTTTTATACAAACCATTTTCATACCTTTATTGCACCAAATACAAATTCGTTTAAATGTACATGTCAAACAATTATTCCAAGTCATGCCACACTACTGTTATTTTATAAGTGCACTCTTTTCACTGTGGTCATTGCACACGAACAACAAAGCGATCTTTGTGCTTGCCTGGCAGAGTCTGCGGATGGCCCTCTTGTTGGCCAGTTTGTATTTCCATGTAAGGTAGAAGCTGCGCTGCTGCCGAGGGATGAAGGGCTTGGCCCGTGGGTTAGGCGTCCAGGTGTCCATCCCTTACAGCTGCTGCCTGCTCCTGCACATAATCAGACATTTGGCACTGTTGGCATTCAGCCCACTGTTCTCAGCTTTCATTCTGGGAAACCCCTGCCCTGCACAGACTCCACACACTCTTCCCACTTCATGAAAGGCTTAGGAATTACCTGCTGAGCGGGACAATGTGTAGCAAGAAAGCAAGAAATACCTGAAACTGTACAGTGGGCTCTCAGAGTTTAGAACCACTCACATAAACCAGTCTGGCCACCTCCAGTCCTTCCAAGTGTTCCAACTCTAAAATTCCTGCATCAGGTCTAAAGAGTTCATCCAAACTTCAAGGTTACTTTTTGTCATCAGCTGCTGTGAACATGTACATAGTGTGATGAGACGTTTCTCCACGGACCACAGTGCAACACATAGTAACATTCAACATCATGTCAGACAGTAGACAATAGACAAAACAATAAATAGACAACTCTTGTGGAGATTGCGTAAACCCTTTGGGAATTGCACCATTAGTCAAGTCAAGTTGTTTTTTATTGTAATTTCTACAGTACATCCACAGTACACAGTAAAAACGAAACAACGTAACTCCAGGACCATGGTGCCACACAAGACCTGAACAGAACAGCACAGAACAAAACACAAGTACAAACAGAACAGAACACAAGAGCAACAAAACAACTTGTTCACAGCAATTCATGAAGGCTACACTGAGCATAAATACAGTATTTTGACACATATTGTATTCTAGCAGCCGAGATGTGCAAAGATGCACAACAGTGTTTACAGTTTACATGTGCAAAAAATGCAGAATAGTATGATGATTGCACTGGAGGCAGTTATAACACTGAATATGCAAGGGATGAAAGAAACAATACAACAAGACAGTATTGCCATGTAACACTAATGTAAACTGGATGTAAATATAGGACAGTACAGTAAGTAGACAACAAAATGTGACATAAAAGTGGGAAGTGCATGTAAACTTACAGGGTGGATAATATTTCACCATACGTGTAAACTTACAAGATGAATAATATTGCACCACATGTAAAGCACAGGAGCTGATTTAGACACACACTTCGTACCAATGAAGTGAAAGGTTGATCTAACAGTTCAGTGCAGTTAATGTCCTTGTCTGCACCTTTCAGTGACTTTGGACAAGCTCTAGCATCAGACACAGAGTAAAAAGTAACAAACTAGTGAAACATAATAGCTCTTTTTCTTCTGTGGCAGGATCAAATAAAACCTTCAAGCGTGAGGATTAAGTATACATGTACAATGAAATGTGAGATTTCCCCTACAACACTTGAGAGTTAGCCAGCTAGCCAAACACCGTTACCTTTAAAAACTGAGGCACACCGTGTACAAAACCAAAACTCGAACTATGGTTATGAGACTGAGTCAGGTTACCGTTAGTGTTGTTTATGTGTCGATGGCACACATGTTGCAGGGATTTTTACATGGTAGCTCCGTCGGTAGCGGGGTCTGGCCGGTTGTTTGCATGTGAACGCAGGCGGTTCATGAGTAAGAGAACCAACTGTGCCGACGACTGCTTTTCATAATAAAAGTCACTGCACACTATATGGACAAAAGTATTGGGACGCCTGACGCTTTCACCAACAGAGACTTTTAGTACATACCATTCAAATACACAACACTTCAATGTGGCTTTGATCCCCTTTTGTAGCTGCAACAGCTTCCACTCTTCTTGGAAGACTTGCCGCGCGATTTTGGATGTTAACACTTGGCATTCATGAATGTCAGGTTTAAAGAATAAATATTTCTAAAGTAGAAAAAATAACTTCAAATAGATGAAATCACTAATAAAATATGCAAAAATGGAATGAAAACTGATGTTCATTAAAGGTTAACACTTTTAAATTATTTTTATGGTGAAATGCACTCAGCAAAATTCTGCTGCTACTCTGAGCTCCTCTACATCACGCGCGCCGCTCTGCCTGAGAATGGACTATATGCCGAGGAAATCCGGTCTGGCGTTTCAGCCAGCTCGAGTATTTCCGGTGGACACTAGAGCTATGGCGTTTTACAC
>JBBPDH010000104.1:11354442-11367708 GCA_037974565.1 Clupeocharax schoutedeni
AGCTTCTTCATTAAAAAATGTTCTACTATTATTTCCTCTGTTCTAGCAAACCTTACTCAACTCAGAGAAAGGGTGAGCTAGCTTTCAACAAGTTAAAGAGTTGAACCAAGTTTATAAAACATGACGCTTTCAACATTACGCTTCCTCTAAATGAGACTGATTTCTTCAGCTATTGTTCAGACTGTTATTGCATTTTTTGTTTTGGACTCAAAACTGACATTGGACTGTCAGATGTCTACGGGTGTGGTTAAATTAAGGCATGCTGATTTTTAATCAAGTTACGTCAAGAGTTCATGAGTGTGTTTTTAATATATTGTCAGTAAATTATACTTCCCAATTTTTATTTTTGACAATATGAAATATTAGTTCAACGTTAAGTTGAAATTCCATTATGGAAACATATTTTTACATGAGCCTCCAAGGGGTTTTCACTAAACGGATCATTTTGGAGCGAATATGCATATTTCAATAATACCTTCTCCTCCTCTTCATCTTCTTCTTCACTGGATTCCACCTCATCCAGGTCTTCTTCAAGGGCACTTATACGTGGATCTAACAGCTCCGCTTCCTCCAGAACTTGCCTTTTCTGTAAAAATAACACTTAGTCCAGTACTACTGAACGTATACTTTCAGACTTAAATTTATCAGGCTCATATAACAGTTATAAATGTAGGCAAACTAACCTGGAGCCTTGGGAGAATTACATCACACACTCGCTCTGCATGAAGCAACTCGTCTATGAACTCGTCCACGTGCATAATCTCAAACTCTGATGAAGCAAAGTCATTTGATAGATGAGGTTTATTTTTCAATATTTTTTGCTAAATCAGAAGTCTGACATACATTCAATGTACATGCTGCTTACCTCCATTTCTGTTTTGGGTTTTGATTTTCCTGTAGTCATTGTACAACGGTTCCAAATACTTGTAACAGTCCACCGATGTGCCCGTCAAGCGCATATACATTGCTCCAAGTAAGCGGACATATCTGGAGAAAAGAAAGCACCACGTAAACACAACTATGCCATTCAATCAACAAACACATCATGAACTTATACAAAACCTTGAAGCATATGCACCCATTATGGCCTCCCATTTTCCCTTGGAGTTAAATTTTTCAGTGGGTTCCAGGATACACATAATGCACATTATCTAACAAGTTACTGTGTTGAGTATCTCAGCTCCGTCCAATTATCTGAGTTTAGCAACTATATTAAAATCTTAATGACAAAATAAATGATACTACATTAAAGTGTATAACATTAGCTAACATGATATTATAGCTTAGAATTCTTACCATTATTACAACCTGTTCACATTTAAGCCTTTTAGCACAGACTTGTTAATAGTGTGTAATTTGTTTGATTAAATATCTCTACTGGTTTTGTTCTCTTCAGTTTGTTTTGTATGCGTTTGAGTATTCTAGCCTGATTGAAAGTGTCACGAGGTGCAATCTGTTTTAACAGGCTGACAACAATGTAGACCATAAAATATGGAAATGTGTGGATATGGATTATGTTGAATGATGATGAAGCCTATGTCAGATCCTAGACAGATAACGCATAACAGCCAGTTACATACTTAAAATCTTCATTCTTGATGAATTCCACGATGATGTCTTTCTCGGGCTGAATTTGAAGCATCTTCAAGGTCAAACATAAGAAAGGTGTGGGTTTGATGTTTCCGCCAAACACTCCACCAACAAATTTAAGTTCCATTGCTTTGTCCACAACAAGCTCAGCTTTAAGTTGATTAAAGCGGTGACCGGCAGGAGGGGGAAAAAGAACAGTTAAAGAGTCAATATATTTACTGGCATAATAATTATATACACACAAACAAATCAATGAACAAATGTTTTGCCATACATTTTAGTTCAAAACACTTATGAACATCGATTTGTGACTTAAACCAAATCATGGTCTCTGTGTACACGATGGGTAAATACATATATTGCTACATATGCTATATGGTAAAAAGTATTGGGACACACTTCTAAATATTAAATGTTAGGTGTTTCAGTTATCCCCAGTTGAAAACAGATAACAGAAGTTAGATAACTGCATGAACAATAAATAATAACGAGGGAAAATAAAAACTGAAACAAGCCTCCTGTTAGCCAGCTAAGCTAGATAGCATTAGTACAGGACTAACAGGGAGAGACTTCACTTCTCACCTGTGAGGCCAAAACATTCCTCTTTCCAGTACTTTGACTCGTAGATTCGTGTTCGTATAATCTTCTCCACCAGATACTGGGGGTTGGTTCCATGTATGCTGTTCGCATCTTTCACTGTTCTGTTCGCCATGGTCCATACAGAGCTGAGTGAGGAGGACCTAGTTCAGGAGGACTCGGGCTGTTCTTCTTCTCTGTGGACTGATAGAGTTACTGACCCCTACGGGCCGGAGTCTGAAACACTCTTCAGAACCAGATTTACTAACGTGAATATAGAGGACAACTGTACAGTGTTTTAAAAAGTAATAACATGACTCCTTGTGATGCTGTGATGATGTGTTCTGGAAATATAACTTGGGAGCCCACATATTTATTTAATTAAATAAATGCCCTTATTGTTTGAGGGAGATAATGTGTATATTCTTAATGTGTATATATATACATAAACATACATACACAATAAAAATATTTTCTATATATTAAATGAATCAATATACAGAACAAAGTACTGTTAAACCAAACGTATATATATATATGACATCGTTTATATTACAATATTTTGCTCTGTCATCCATTTTTACGTGACCAGTCATTCGTTCAGGGGGCGGAAACGAACCCGATTGGTCATATGACGTATTAGTATGCAAATACAGATTTTTTTCGCGGGAAAAGAATAGTGTCGTGTCTAAAGGCGACGGGTTGAGTTAGGAGTAAGGCTGTAAACTTTAATCCCGTCTTTGCAAAAATAAGCTATATGCTACATGTTTGACTGGGATCTCGAGTAAGTCAGAGGATCGCTGGAAAGTAAGAGTTAAAGTGGTAGGTTTGCTTCTGGTTTTTGCTGGGTCGTTGGTCACTCATGGCTAAGCTATTTAGCTGAGACACTTGGATGGTTCTGTCTGGTCTTTAACAGTAAACCTGGACCTCTGCAATATGAACCGCTACTACACAAGACTGCGTGTCAGACGGACCTGCAGATGGGAAGGCAAGCCGATCGGTGAAGACAGAAAACTGAAGACGATGTTTTATGAGTACGTTTCTTGTGTGATTTAGGTAGACAGTAATGTGCCAATAGTAAAAGCATCATTAAGAGCCATAACACGAATCTTATTTATATTTTTAATGTGTATATAGTGTGCTTTTTAGCTTTATTCTGTTGATTATGCTTCTTCTGCTTTTTTTCTTGTCCCATCCACTTTGTTGCTGTAACGATGCAAATTTCTCACCTGTGTCTATGCATACACAAACTTTTATATTTATATTTTTGAATGAATGTACTTTATGGTTATGTCGATTCAAACTTTTGTTTTTGTCCACTTTGCAGTACAAATGCAAAACAATGCAAATTCCCAGCAGTCTTATTTTTTGTCTCATCTTCCCACCTTTTAAACTCCGCAGGTCTTTATCTATAGCTGTCGATGGAAGACCAAACAAAACCGTTGTGTCTTTAGGACAGTATATACTGATTGAAGGAGATGATGATGACAATCCTTATGTTGCACAGCTTTTAAAGCTTTTCTCTGATGGTAAGACCCTGTTTTTCTGATCACAGTTTTGCCATTTTGATCAATGTAGGTGTATTGTTTAAGCGATGAATCTATGCATTGAATTTTAATGTCTGATTTTATGTTCCAGATACTGAGAAAAAGAAAAAAGCTGTGGTGCAGTGGTTTGTGCGTGTATGTGAAATACCTCAGAACAAAAGAAAGCTGCTGAGCAGAGACCCTCATCCTCAAGAAATCTTTTACTATCAAGATCCATCCTGTGACAGTGAGGTGGATGCTGAGACGATCCTTGGAACGGTTCAGGTGTGTGCTAATGTGACGCTAAATATGTTGAACGGGGCTTCGACATGCCATCCATCCCGTGCCCAATAAAAAGTGATTAGTGAATGAAATTGCATCACAAAAACTGGCACTCCCTCATAAGGATGGGTATTGAGAACCAGGGCTGAATTGGTATTGGATCTTGACTTGTCAGTACAGAATTTTTGTAAAGCTCCTGCACAGTTGTCTGTAGTTATGCCTTGTTAATGCATTTTAACATGGCTGTTTTCAAATGATTGATTTGTAGAATGGCTCAGTGGGAAGGACAAGAGCGACAGGAGCACACCACTACCACATATTTGTTAGCCAGAGATTTGTAACAATTCTTCCTCCCTAATTGTATGTACAGAGCACTTAATCTTAACATTTATTGTTATTCCTTTCTTATAAATCTGCATTTTAGCACACTTCTGCTACTAGAATGCAGTATTTCTTATAATACAGTATTTATGCATGCTGGTTTTTGTTACCAGTTTTGGCAGCTGTACAGTTATCTGCTGTCTGCAGCTTCATTTGATGTCATCGGCCAGTGGCATTGTGGTCTTTTGTCCCCATGTCAGGCCAACGTGGAGCTGTCTTCAATGCAGTGGATCTGTGTGAAGTGATCTATTAGCGATTCACTTTTATTTTTTGTTTATAATGTGCTGTGTTTGATTTTTCACATCTAGGTAAAACATATTCCTGCTCAGCATCCTTTCCCAGATAGTGAGAGCAAGGACACTCTGTTCGTCAAACTTTTATGGAACAATAAGGCTTTTCAAATATTGGAACCTGGGCTGTTTCAGCGTTCTCAGAACCCTAAATCTCCACTACCTTCCCAACGTGCCCCCCGAACCCGTGCTCTTCCTACCCCAGACCCCACTGTGATGAAGAGAGCTGTGTCTGGCGTCCATAACCGTGGCAGCATGAGTACAGGCAAAATGTTGTCCCCTGAGGCCGAGTCGGCCTACTCTGCTTCCAAACTCTCTGCTTCCAAAGTATGGAATGCGAAGAGGAGAAGCAGATTCATGTCAAAACCTAGCATTCGCAAGAAGTTGGACCTTTGCTGTGAGTACCATTTAGTTTTCCTCAACCGTCATAGCTGTTTTTAACTTTGAATTTTACTTATTTTTTTATGCTTACACTTTTTTTTCTTTAAGCTTTGTTGTAAAGTGGTGGTAGTGATTTAATGATATTGGCTTAGAAGTATTATGTTTACAGAAAGGAAATTCTTTCAAAAGAAATCTGAATATGGTGATGGTGGTATTGGCCTGTTTTTTAAGCTGCTCCCTCTACAGATCTTTGATAGTAAATGATTTCCCCAATAAATAGTGGCCATGTGTATTTTTCTTAGTTTGTTTTAATTGGATTCTCTTTATCTGCTTTTAGGACTAAATGTTATGTAATATGTTGTATGTATTCAGAAATATTGTAAGTTTGAAAGGATATACAAACATAAAATGGCCTTACTAAGGCTGAACACTTTTATCCCCTATGGTTTTGATTATATATCCTTAGATCATAAGGTATTAATATGCTGTATAATGAAATTACATACTTATTCTAGTGTTTTTCATTCCTAGCTCCAAGTAAGGACATGACTAGAAATGATGTTCTCGGTGAGATACTGGATGACGACCAGGGAGCAGAGGAAGACCTGGCTACCAGCCTAGGCACTTCTCCGCCCCGTCGAATCTCCATCACTATCAGGCTGTCAAGACACCCAACCTCTCAAGACTCTTCTACCAAAGAGGAACGTTTTTGTATTCAGCCTCTGGACAGCCCTGATAAGCCCACCCCTACTGCTCTGTGTGACAGCACTTCCAGCAGGTTGTCTTAAAAATGCTTTGTTTTGACAAAATCTGTAGAAGTACATTCTTTTTTTCTTTTATTATAGAACTTGATTATAGAAGGTTGAGTTGTCTGATTATTCCAAACTTAGGTTTAGGCAGTCATGGTTGTGTAGTTGCACTGTTAAGTGCTGACAGTTTTAAAGGAAAGCCTTCCACTAAACATACATGAATGGAGATTTAAAGTTCCTACTGGCCTCTCAGGGATTTTCTTGGGGTCCAGCCCCTGGAAGATGATGTCTTTGAGCTAGAGCCAGCACTCAACAGAAAAGGCAGGACACCTCGTAAAAGAGAAGCCACACCAAGAAGAGCTAGCCTCAGGTTACCGAAGTAAGGTTTCCTCCGTTATGTGGTTGGGACTCGAGCACAGGGACATTGCACGCCTGGTTATGGAATTTAGAGTCTGTTTTTCCAAAGTTGTAACACATGGGTTGATAAACAACGTTCACTGGTGGCACCTTGTAAATCTAATCTATTTCTATTTATTGGAAGTGTTTTAGTTTGTAGTCTACAAGCCCAGGCTGTTTATTCCTGGTACTTCAAGAGGAAAAGTATTGATGGGTGTCTGTAAAAGGACTTTGTATTTTAATGTAGTTATAACAAAACGAGTAATGCTGTCATATCCTGGCTGTCCTGTCTAGAACTCCATCCAGGAGAAGAGAGTCTGCTACGGTCAAGGAGCCAGGCCTAACTGTGCTGTAAGTATGCAAATATTGTCTGTGTGCTGCATTAGGTTTGTGCTACTAGGTTATTAGAATAGATTAATGTTGTTCGTACATCGGTTTCTTCTTTTGGCCAAATGGGATTGCCTTAACTCTTAACTCCAAAGGACTGGTTTTCAGTGTACCTAGATGTACCCAGGTGATAATGTAACTGCTTCAGAAGTTGAAAGAATTTGGCAGTGATGCAGGATATACATTCTTGAGAAGTTTGAACCTTTAACTTCACAAAAAGTCAGTAAGAGAAGCCTTAGTTTTTGGCATTGATGTAATTCTCTAGGGGGCGCTACTCCCCAAATGAGGGAGCAGTAGTATAATGAGACAAGCCCACCTAGGGCCAAACCTTTTATTCCATGTCAATGGAGTCATTGCCTGGAAATCTGTAAGGAAAATGAAAATCTTTGACCATTAGACATGACTACACTGCATGCAGGTGTTCCCTAGCTTCCAAAATGAATTATTTTTGGCTTTGTTCACATTTTTTAGTCTTAAATATGCACATTTAAAAAAAATATATGATTTGATTTGTGTCCAGATTTCTGTGAAAAGTGTTTTTTGGTCTGCCTTCAGGACTGAAGAGCCTGAAGCTTCTCCTGCACAGACTATTGCTACTCCCCGCTCTAAGAGGAAGTCAGCCCAGCTTGTGTCCTCCCGTATCAGAAAGCAGCTGTACGTTTTCATATTGAGTAGTTTGGTTTGACAAAATAGAATCCTCATTAACACTGTTTCTTTGTAAAAGAAACAAGAGTATCAGGTTTTCATTGGGCGTAAAATTCATTTTGCAGGGGTCTGCAGAGTGATCTGGATGAACTGCAGTCAGATGGTGAAGATGTGGATGATGATGACTGCTGTTTCGTGCCTGCTAAGATTGACTTGGAGAGCAGCAGCGATGAGGACGAAGAGCCAATAATGGACAGTGAAGATGAGCTTGTTGTGAAGAGGAGCAGACGCACATCTGACTCGAAAAAGCCTCGCTCAAATGAGAAGAGACGAGCAACTGCTCGAACCCCACGCAAAACTCCCAGCAAGAAGGTAGTGTCGTAGCAATGAGATGCTAGACTTTACCCTGTCAGTGGTACTCTTACATAATGGGAGAGGGCTTAATTTAAAACTAACTCTGATTAAAAGGGTGGGGGGCATAAAGAACCTTTTGGCATTCAGGTATTATTTGATACTCAATCACATTTTCTTTTTTTTTCTTTTTCTTTTTAACTGTACTACAGACTGCTCCTCCTACTCCTCGGACACCTCGTCATGCCACCCCCAGTATTCCCACCAGAAGTCTTCCAGCCAGGAAGCCTGGGAATGTGTTGGAGGAGGCAAGGGCAAGGTGAGGGAGGGCTAAAAATAAAGACATCAGAATTCTTTAAGATGTTTTGATAGTCTGGCTTCTAACAGAAACTCTCCCCATTTAACTCGGTAATGTAAAGTGAAAGCTGATTGGTCCTTATGTCTCGTATCCGGCATTCTTGTCCTATGTTATCATTCTATTAGAGAATTCCAAATTTCCACCATTGATATGCAGATGTATGTTTTGCCCAGATATGGATTGAACTGCCCACTCTTAGGTCAGTACTAGTTGCATCCGATGGATGGATAGTCAAATTCCCCTCTTCAACAAAAACAGATATTACAAGTAGGAGATTGCCCTGTTCCTTCTTTTGATGCCTTTTTTGTTTATCCTCTTTAACAGGTTGCATGTGTCCTCAGTACCTGAGTCTTTGCCATGTCGAGAACAGGAGTTCCAAGACATCTACAATTTTGTGGAGAGTAAGATCGTAGATGGCACTGGAGGGTAAGTTCAGTTTTAATTACTCTGAAGAATGACCCTCCACTCCACCCCCTAAGACCAACATCTTCCCTTTTAAATAGTGTTAAATGCCAGTGAACTGTGCATTTGCAGGTGTATGTACATCTCCGGTGTTCCTGGCACAGGGAAGACAGCAACAGTGCATGAAGTGATCAGGTCTCTCCAGCAGGCGGCGGAGCAGGATGAGCTTCCTTACTTTCACTTTATAGAGATCAATGGCATGAAAATGACTGACCCTCACCAGGCTTATGTTCAAATACTACAGGTGTGCATTGCTATCCATCTCCTTTCCTTTGTGCTTTGGCCCTTCTCACCTCTCTGTTGTGCTGTCCTGTTCTTGCTGTGAGTAACTCTGGCTGTGATGCTGTGTTGTAGAAACTGACTGATCAGAAAGCAACAGCAGACCATGCTGCAGCCCTGCTGGAGAAACGGTTTAGTATGCCAGCGCCAAAGAAAGAGACTACAGTGTTGCTGGTGGATGAGGTAGGGTCCTGTAATGGTTACTATTGAGCTTTTAGCATGTAGTGTCACACTGGTATGCTGCTCAAGTATACCAAAATGCTGGTGTGATTTGGGACATTGAACAATCTAAAACATTCGGGCTCATCACACAACGCAAGTTAATGCCGATTTGAGATTACAACCGATTTATCATCACATAAAATTTCTGTGTTTTTATACCCTCACATTTGACTGTTGCTTGATAACCAAATCACACTAAACATGGGCTTTGTCTCAATATTTGAAGCCTCCATTGCTATGACTTGTCCAGATCTGCACATCATTGCCCAGCTAAATGTGTTTGAAGGTCTGACATGCATGTGCATCTGCCTGACTATCAGATCAGTCAAAACCAAGGAAAGTGGATAGAAAAGGAGTTGTGTTATTTGAAGTATTCGGACGCAGCCATGGTGGATATAGTTATGCAGTATACTTGAGCACAACAGAAATGCTTGCTGCTAGTTGTGCAAAGTTGCGTCATACTTGGCGATTTGGCATACTTGATATGCTCCAATTAACCTGCCAAGCCTTTGGTTTTGTCACACTTTTTGTAAACCTTTTTTGGGTATTTCGTTGACATTATAGCTATAGCAACTACATTGCCATCAAACACGTTCCTCCTGTCAAGTGACAAGTTATGAGTGAAATTAACATCAATGATAACATTCTCTTACTGTAAAAGAGATGTGTAGATCAGTTTGTTAGAGAAGTCATCTGTGTGTGTTTCCCAGCTTGACCTTCTATGGACCAGAAAACAGAATGTCATGTATAATTTGTTCGATTGGCCAACAAGACGACATGCCCGCCTGGTAGTGCTGACCATTGCTAACACAATGGACTTGCCGGAGAGGATCATGATGAACCGTGTGGCTAGTCGTCTGGTAAGTGTCCCACTAATTGGAGTTTTAATCAGACTTAAATAAATTAAGGGTTGAATGTATGACAGTGTATTTTTATTAGAGGTGGGTATAGATAAACTTTTTAAATCTAGATTGATCTCATTGTAATCTTGAGATTAATCCCGCCCAAAATGATCCCAATGCCTGTTTTTATAGTGTAAACCACAAATATGCCTCCAAATGTTCTCCCAGATCACTTTAATTTCATTTGGAACTCAGTTTAATACATTATCCTTAAAGAAAATGTAAATATTAACCCGAGGTTTAAATACGCAAAAGTCAGGAACGAGAGAGAGACAGAGAACAAGAGAGATACAGAGAGAGAGAGATACAGAGAGAGAGATACAGAGAGAGAGAGATTGATTATCACACGAACGGGAGAGAGAGCGAGAGAGAGGGATGATCCACGCGCTCCGGAAAAGTCACGAATGAGCGAGCGTCAGAGAGAGCGTGACAGGTTTAAAACAGGCGCGATCTGGAAAAGTCACGAACCAGAGAGAGAGACAGACAGAGAGAGTAAATCCGCGCTAAAATATCAAGGTGAAAGTCATCATAGCTTGCGTAGTATAGACCCAGCTCCCAACCCAATTTTTTATTTGTCTCGCGTTAACGGCCCAGCACTAATTTTTATTTATTTGGACTTACAGGGGCTGACGCGTATGTCCTTCCAGCCATACACATTTAAGCAGCTGCAGCAGATTATCACATCTCGGCTAAATAGGGTGAAGGCTTTTGAAGAAGATGCTCTTCAGCTTGTCTCAAGAAAGGTACTGTCAGCCATCCAGAGGGCATTGCATCACATAAACAGTTTGTAAAATATTTGGCAAAAAAGGAATTTGGCTTATCTACTGTGCTAAAGTACAGCTTCAGGTTTGACTGGTTGTTGTGCTTACCAAACCCCCCCAACCAAGGTGGCTGCCCTGTCTGGTGATGCACGCCGCTGTTTGGATATTTGCAGACGGGCCACAGAGATCTGTGAGTACTCCTGTCAATCAAGCAGCACCAGACTGGTTGGAATAGGTCATGTGATGGAAGCCTTAGATGAGATGTTCTCTTCCTCCTACATCACTGCTATCAGGTGGGAACATTGCAACTGTCTTGTTGGTGCAGGTTCACGCCAATTTTTTTTTTCTGTTTTTTTGCATTCTTTCATCTGACGCACTAGGTTTTGTCATTGCAGGTGTGCCTCTCTGCAGGAGCAGCTCTTTTTAAGAGCAGTGATAGCAGAGTTTCGTCGGTTGGGTCTAGAAGAAGCTACGTTTCAACAGGTAACTTCCTCTACTGACTATACAAAGCACAGAAAAATTAAACATACTTTGCACCTGATAAAAAAACAAAGCCCTGTTTGCGTTGAGTTCACTTTAACCTTTTTGTATTTTGCTGACTCAAGAGCTCTCCTGGTAAACGTAGTTCTGTTTCAGTTCTCTGTGGTAAATGTATTTGCTAAACCTGATAATACATAACCACCCCACCTCTTTTGTGGGAAATATTTATCATGTCGTTGCCACTGTGTTAATGCTGGTGTGGGATTCAAGGTTATCTGTGCTAATTTTGAGGAAATTCTACATGGTTTTACTCAATGTTCTGTTCACAAAACTCACATGTACTTCCTTTGTAAAACTACACCCACTTTTGACTGTTCAGTGCTTTTGACCCCCCTCTCCCTTTGCATTTGTCAGGTGTTTGTGCAGCACCAGGCTCTGTGCCGGGTGGAGGGACTGCAGCCAGTGAGTGTGTCTGAGGGTCTGGCTGTGTGTCAGAGACTTGGCGCCTGTCGCTTGCTCCTTCTGGAGCCCAGCCGCCTGGATCTGCTGCTCCGTGTCCGCCTAAATGTCAGTCAGGATGATGTGCTGTATGCGCTGAAGGCGGAGTGAGAACTAGACATTCTTCTTGCCTATGATTCTTCTTGCCTATGCTCATCTTGGAACCCATGGGAACTTTGACGTGGGTATCCATGTGTTCAGATTCCCCAGATAAGGTATCCTACTAAGCTGCTCTGGCTGAAAGTAACTAGTTCAATCAACTTAATAATGATGTTCTCTTTCAAAATGAAGTGAGGAGTTTGTTTTAGTGCAGATGTACCATGAGCAATGACTGGAAATAAGCACACACTAATGTTTTTGCCCCTGTGTCATGGATGCGCACTTAGTTACATTTGGAATATTCAATATGACTACTTTGAGTCAAGTTTAGCGTTTGTTAATTCTCAATTTAGAAGTACTGGGTACAGAATAGTAATTATTGAGCGTTTTAATATTGGAGAGCAAGCCTCCCCCTTTTTTGTGTTCACCACATGCTGTTATCTTTTAAAGTCTGTCTAAATATATGTATGGATTTGAGTATTTTCATGAGCCAAATATTTTATTGTCTTTTGTTTTAATTTTCTTGAATAAAATTAAACTATTAAGGTTAAGTTTTGTCAGATTTTCTTATGGCTGTGCTCAGTGGCTAAGGTTTGTAGTCCCCTATTAAACTTTACCACCATTTGCACTGCTTGACATCCTCACATGCACTTTTCAGCTGTGAAGAAGCTAAAAAGTGTCCCACTGGGCTCGTTCAGTATACACCTCGGTACTTAATGTACACCAAGCATCATTCATTTTAAATGTTTTTCATTGAAAATTAAATACACAAGTAGAATATTGCTTAAATATTTTATATGGAATATAGTCCCACAACAAATTAGTTTTTTTTTTTTAACATGTAAAACATTTCAGGCCTTTTTGTTAACTTTGATGATCATGGTTTACAGCTTTAAATTTGGTATCTTAAAAGACCAGAATGTTTCATACAATCAATCAAGAATTTTCAAGACTGAAAAGTTAATTCACTTGTTAAGCACAAATTACTTAAGTGTGGTGTGGC
Source organism: Clupeocharax schoutedeni (assembly GCA_037974565.1). NCBI lineage: Eukaryota > Metazoa > Chordata > Actinopteri > Characiformes > Alestidae > Clupeocharax > Clupeocharax schoutedeni. The sequence continues at coordinate 11,367,061 of JBBPDH010000104.1, forward strand.
AGGGAGACAGCCTATGGAACTGCTGAGGTGTTATGGAAGCCCAGATTGCTGTGATGTTGGCCTTCATCACGTCTGAATTGTTGGATCAGGTGTTTTTCATTGTACACTTGACAACGCTCCATATATTTTCAATGGGATTCAGATCAGACACATTGGCTGGCCAATCAAGCACAACAGTCTCATGGTCAGCAAACCAGTTAGTAGTCTTGGTACTGTCAGCAGTAAACAGCTGCATTGACTTTGGTTTTGATGAAGCACAGTAGGCCAAAACCTTCAGATGGCATGGCACCCAAAACCATTGTAGACCGGCAGAATGTCTCACTGGGCTTCAAGAATCTTGAGTTCTGTCCCTCGCACTCTTCCTTCAGACTCTGGGACCTTGATTAAATTATTTTCATATGAAAGGAGGACTTTGGACCTGTGATTAATGGTCCAGGTAAGATGTTTCAGGAGTGTCTTGATACTAGGAATGAGCTGTAGCCCATTTCTTAAAGAGGGCTGTGTGTGGTGGCTCTTGATGCAATCTCCTCAAGGCTCCAATCACCCCTATCACACTTGTCTGGCTGACATTTCATGAAAGTGACAATCTGATCATACCACAGCACACAGTGTGAACAGCACGCAACACTTCTTCTGCATTTAACCCAT
>JBBPDH010000104.1:11406987-11423697 GCA_037974565.1 Clupeocharax schoutedeni
TTGGTTAAATAGTTGACTCAGATTTATGCTGTTTTTTCAGGTAAGAAACAGTCGTGGAATTCTTAAGCACTGATGTATGTCGCTCTGGATAAGAGCTAAATGCCGTAAATGTAAATGTAAATGTAAAAGAAAACAATGTTTAAGTTGGATGATCAATGAAGCAAACAAGATTAACTGGCTCACTCTGAGTGCTCATGCTGCATTGTTAGTCAATGTTTGTACCAAAGGATTTGTAAATGTACCTCTTGAGATTCCTTCAAGGAGCACTTACACTTTTGGAGGACAGAGGAGAGAGGCTGTAGACCCTTGTTCTTCAGAGATGAGAAAGCAGAATGAAATGCATTAGAGTTATCCATTAAAAGCTGCAAATGAACATCGATCATCTGTGCACTATACGGTATATGATGTCTGTTATCGTGTCTTATTCTCATCATCATGCAAGCATCCAACACAAACTAGATGTCAACAATGTGATCATATTTCCTTTGACCCTATACAATATAAACCCTGGACCTGGAGATCCCCTGCACCACAGAAGTTGATGTTTTATCAGCTCTAAAACACCTGATGCAACTAACAGTTTAATTAAGAGTGTGTAACATATTAAAACACACAACGCGGTGTACACCAGAATCTAATGTGTGAAACTGACTTAGATCTGAAGCATTGGATTTTTTTTTGTTCTATCTAGAGCCACCACATTGGCCATGGCCCTACAATGGCTGGGCAAGCTCTCATGTGGAAAACATACTGGTTATTTCAATAACCTGTGTATGGTGCACCTGTCTGACCCAGTTTCCTCAATGAATACCCCCCAACAGTTGTATTTATTAAGCAGTGGAAAATGCTAGGAAGTGTTAATCATAACATAGGTATTTTTTTGCCACCGCTCTTCATGACTCTTTTAATGTAACAAAACCTGACTCTCTACACAGCATGCTGATTCAGCAGCATTTTCACAATTAGCGCAGTTTTTCTAACCAAGTCCAAATCCGAAGGGATTCATAATCGAAACGATGGATCTCTGTCACACACTGCCTTCATTAATTTGCTAAAATGCAAAAGGAGAGTCGATCACCTCCATGTTAGGTTAAATTTGGAACCATTAACTCTTAACCTGTGTACTGTCCTACTGATCAAAGAATTTTCATAAAACCCATCTGTGATGACACTGCAATGACAGCTTTGATGACAAACACGAGGAAAAATGCCATACATGCAGTATTCCAGAAATAGCTTTCAACCTTGACTCTCCCTGTTTCCTGTGAACACACACGCACTGTCATTTCTCATGTTGCTTATAATTGTGTGGCCACAAAAATCGACATAATTTCTTTTCACTGCTGCTGATAATGAGCATTACACATCATTACAGGTCAAGGACTTCCATTAAACCCAGATGCTTTGCCTTTGGAAAGTCGTTAAATCTGCATTCCACTTCAGGTTATCTGTTATAAGACACATCTCCTTTTTGCTGTCTGTCAAGCTGAGATTTTTACTACAGGAACAACACAGTCAATATGACATTTTAGAGGGTTAAACTTAATCCTACCCAAATTCCTTAGGAACAGTGTGACCGCAGGCAGGAAGAACTGATAGCATCCACAAGTGTGCTGTGGTTTGTGTGCTGTGGGAATTGGGGGAGAGGGGAAAGCAAGGCGAGAGGTGGAGAAGGAGAATTGCTTTCCTCTAAAATACAACTGTACTATCGATGTGGTTATTGTTTCAGTTTAAGCACACTTCTTGTTATTACATTTTTAAAAATGCCTAAAATAGACATCATTGCAGTTTTTACTTACTGCTACAGATGATTACTAAAAACAGCAGTAACAGCCATCTTTAAACCTGAATTCTGAATCCCATATTTATAGCTAACAGCACGTGTGCTGTCTAAGATTGCAGAATAATGCATCCTAGGCACACAGAATTGGACACACAATAAAGAGATGGCCTACAAATTCCCATAATCTTATGAAGCATCTATGGGATGTGCTGGACAAACTAACTTGATCAACGGAGGCCCCACTTTGCAGGCTTGGACCTGCTGCTAATGTCTTTGTGACAGATACCACAGCACACCTTCGTGTCCATGTGGAGTTCATGCCTCAACCGGTAAGTAATATTTCGGTAGCATAAAGAGATGTAAATAATTCTAGACTGGTGGCTTTAATGTAAAGGCCAATCGGTGTAGTGACCTCAGGTGGGCTAAAAGTCGTACTGCAAACATGCAGAGATAAAGTTGCATACAGAAACATTGTGTGACTGCATGAGACAGAGAAAGGTAAGGCGAGTTGTGTTGAGCTGCAGAGTGCCGTGGAGACTCAGGGGCAGGAAGCTGTGTTGCTGGACCTGATATGTGACCAGGAAGCAGGCAGAGCAGGAATCAAACAGCGGGCAAAGCAGAAACAGGAAGAGTGGCTGGTCTCCTGTCTGCTGAGTGTTTGCTCAGCCCGCAACCCTGTTTTTCCCATGAGCCCCTCTGGAATACAGCTGGAGCACCGGACTCTTGTACATACTAGGACAGACCAAGGACTTACACAGGGGAGAAGAAACTAGTCTAGTGTACACCAAAATGAGGGGGTTGTTGTTGAGAAACAATGGATCACCACATATATCCAAATGTGGATTGAATTATTATAATGATCTGACAGGAAATTCATGGAACAAATCAGTTTATTTTAGTTAATTGGCTACTGAAGCAGGCCTGGTTGCTTAAGTCAGCCCTTAATTAGAGAATGCTACATTTTATGATTAAGTACCCCCTCAGTTTTACACAGATTCAGTCTTTTTCTGAGAACCAGACCACTTGTGGCAGTAATACACTGACAAGTTGTCAACCGCCATAAATAGAAGAAGAAGAAGCCTGCTGCGGCATGTAGCATGGCTGATCCGTGTCTTGTCCTCAAAATTTTGTGTCCCCCATCCCACATTTTTAACAGTTATCTCGGTTTATTTAGTATTAGTAAGATGTGCCCTGTCTAAACATGCGGGTAGAGAGAGTTATTTCAGCGTTCCTTTGGTGCCTGAGTCTTTGCACGCTGCTAATGCTAACTGTTAATGCTAATGTTTTTTTAAGCAATAAAGTATTCTGATTCTGATTATTAATTTGCCTTTATGTTTTCTTTAAGGGTAATGCATTAAACTACATTAAAAAGTTTCAAATGAAATTAAGTGTTCTGGGAGCATATTTGGGGGCATATTTAGGGTTTACAATCCCACACGAAAAGAGAAAAGGATTACTGTATACATTCAAAATGTATAAATTAAATAATACATAATCGTGTTATTTGGTTAGAAGTCTTTAGCTAGGAAAGACAGCCTGTAAGTCTCTTATAGGTGCATACACTTATAGGGACATTCCAGGTACAATTAAATATTTAACCATCTGTTGTAAACTTGCTTACTCACATCCTGCACTGGTGCCACAGTAGTGTCTAGAATAGTTTAAAGACTGGGAAACCCCCCTTCTGAATATTGATGTCCAAGAGAGGGCTTTTCTTTTTTGCATTGGTTGGTGAATGCAGATATAAAACATTACTGCTATATTACTTATTACATCTAATCATCATTACATTGCAATGACAGAAATGACATATACTTAAAGGGGCAATCTGCAGACAACTACTGTTTAGCAGGCGAAAGGATACAATGCTACATTACAAAATACTGCATAATACGGCAAAAACAACATACTATAGTTAAGTTTTATGCCACTATATCCATTTCAGGTTCACCTCTGTTGTCATTTGAAGATATCGCCATACTTTATGGGTCTGTGATCATTTTGCTTGAGAGACTTTGATCTTGTATTTTTGTGAAATTAAGATGAATGTTCTAAAACTTTTCTAAAATTCAGTTTATCATCAGGGCATTTTTTTCATCAATTTTCTTATTTCAACATTGTTCATTTCATCCTGTTTGTATTTCACTTATAATTGCCTCATGTTTTACCTAGCAACAGAAGGTGCTTAGGAGTGTTGAGCTTATTAGCATCTTGTTTAATCTGTTGAGACTGGATGCAGTCTCAGGATCTTTGTTGAAGCCTGTGTGTTCACACACTCAGTGAGGCCAAGCCAAACACTCTGCCGATAAAATCACTGATTAACATACCACTTGGACGAATCACTTCTCTTTTACAAAGTGAACTGGCTTGGCAGTTCCCATTACGAAAGGAAATGAGTGTTTTTTTGGAGACAGGGAGCCAAAGCACAAAAATAGTCTGAAAGCTCAAGACCACCTAAGTAATCATGGCCATTCTGGGGGTACGGTAACACACCATATGGAATACTACAGACAGATAGACTGCTTGTGTGTGTGTGCGCACATGTGTGTATGTGTGTACATTATGGGGAGGGAGGTTCCTGACAGATGCTCCCATCTTAAACACACTAACAGCAGTTTAGGTGCCAAACATGAATTCTTTGACCGGTTAATTTGCGTCTTTTATAAGACAAAGTGTCCATTGTTGTCAGCCACGTGTTGTTTTTCCCTTTAAAGAGAGTGAAGCCACTGCAGCTGTCCCAAGGGGCAATTTATAATCCTTTCTCCTTCCCTTTTCCTTAACCTCCTCTCGCATGCACACACACACACACACACACACACACACACACACATAAGCCTACACTTTACAGCATCAATTTTGTCTCTCAAGTAGTGAACAGACACTTCAATAGCACTAAAAGATTAAGAGCCAAGCGTGTTTTCACACTCACACACAATACACTTTTCATACTTGCAGACACTCTGTATACACACAAATATAAAATGTGCATGTGCAGATGCACAAATGTCTCCAAGAGGTGTACAGGAAACGACCCTATTGTTTTCAGGGTTCCTTCTCTTCCCCCCCGTTCAGTACAGTCAAGGCTAGCCACAAAAACAGTCAAACAGGACTTACAGCAGAGACACTATTTAGTTCTCTCAAAACCCAAGGAGATACTGAAATAGAGAATGCTCCCTATGTTTATGTACAGTATATGACAATTACTGAAATGGGACAGTTCAAGGAAGAAAAAAGAAAAAACTGCAATGATATGTATGTCAGCCCACTCTGTTCCTCTATCTGAAAAATGGCAAAAAATGACAAATGATCCAATAATTTCTATGCAAAAATGACACATCCAGTTTATATTATTACAATTTGGTACTTAATCTCGAATATAATTTCAGCAAATGTTTGTGCGCTCTGTGACATGGCACAGCAGAGACTACAGCAAGTTTAAAGACTAGATAACAATAAACTAATGATTAGCCTCCAGTTTAAAAGGTAGATTAAATCAAATATTTATTCATAATATTTGGGTCACAATTAATGTCAGGGTAGTGTCCACCGTTTGGTGATTCTTGTGACCGACAGGACAACAGCCAAGCTGTTGTTATTGAGTTACTTATTAACTTCTTCAGGTGACAAGTTAAAGGCACACCTCGCACAACCTTTGCACAATGTGCCTCCATTTTCTGCCCGTGGAAACATCTAACACAATGAACCTGTCTAAATCCTAAAATGTGACGACTGAAAAAAGGCAAAATCACCGCTCCACCATTTTTAGAGGAACTGAAGAGAACTGAAAAGCTCAGGTAGGTGACTAAAGCTAGCTGCCATCAAATGCTGCTCAAATGGTGTCATGTACATGTACATGTATATATCATATCTAACATCGTATGAAATATACTGTGATGGTGTATTATATTATACATATACATACATTATAATATTATATACTATGTCATTTACATGTATATATAATTTCTTAAATATACAATGATGAAACCAGAATGACTGTATGAAATACATACAATTATTGATAAAAAACTGTCCTGCCCACACATCAAGCAACAGCTTTGGAAGGTCGCTATAATAATAGCCTGCTCTAATGTGGCTCTATGCATCTGAGAAGAGAGATGGAACATGGAGCGTCACATGCTGATGTTTCTCATTGTGCATTAACTACAAACACATTCACCCCCATGCCTCCTTATGTTGTGTGTTCAACCACAACAAGACAAAGAAAGTCTGGCTGGACTCTTGTCACTTTAACTTCAGGCATACTGAGGCTGATCTATATCTCATTCTCCTGGATTTAAAGTTGGAATATGAGGTATTTTTGATATGATATTAGAATCTGCTTACAGTGAAGGTGCTGAAAGGTAGGCTTTCATCATTAATCTTTCCTGCAGGTTAAAACATAACATAACTAGGAAGCTAACTTACATTTACATTTACATTTACGGCATTTAGCTGACGCTCTTATCCAGAGCGACGTACATCAGTGCTTAAGAATTCCACGACTGTTTCTTATTTTAACTGTATTTTAAGTCATTGAATACTCTGTGTAAACAACTTGGCAAGCAGTTTTTAGCTGTTTTTAAGCACAAGTATCAATATCTGTTTAAGAGATCACACTCGAACCAACTTTAGTGACAGTGACAATGCAAAGTCCCTAAGACAATACAATCAGGACTGAGTCAGAGTCAAGTAAAGGAAGACAGGAGAAGGGGTGGGGGAAGGGTGATTTGTCTACATGCAATGGTGCTACTGTGGAGGGGGTCAAGTGAAGGACTTATTCTGTGCATATTAAAGGTAAGCTGTGTGTAGGGACCGCACGTTTCCACCTGTGAAGAACACACCAGATAATCCACTGAGATAAAGTAATGATGAGACAGATGTAGAGAACTAAATTGGGAGTTGTATAGACCCTCTTCCTCCTGTTTATACTGTAACGATTTGACGAATTCACAAAAGAGTATTGCTATCATGTGCTTTCCAAGGCTTTCAAATAGATTTCCATATAACTTGAATATGATCAATGAATTTTCAAAACCTCTTGACAAAATTGCAAATTTGTACAGCATTTATAACCAGAACCTGCTCTTCGTGTTGTGTGAACATTTCGTGTGCCCTTTACATGCAATAAAATCTTGTTACGTAACTTTTCCTTCTCCTGTCAAGCTACTGTTTTGAAGATACTAGGATATATATGTGTATGTGAAAATGGCTGTGCAGTGTGCACACACAAGTGCATGCAAATTTATAGCTGTCGCTACACACACCCAAAAGTGGTCTCACATGGTGGTGTTTTGGAGCCTGAGCCCTTGTTTGCACCAAGTATCTCAAGACAGGAAGAGATAAAAGGGGACTCCTGAAGAGTGTTTACTGGCAACATGCTGAAAAGAATAGCGAGAAAAGTAGAGGGAGGAAGGGCCCTAATAACACTGCAGACGGCCCTGTGAACAATGGCTGCTATGCCTGACAAGAGCTTGATAAAAAATGATCACACTCTTTAGTGAAGAGTGTGTACACAGACATGCATTTTATGTCTTTTGACAGTTAAGCCCTGATTAAAAGAGACATGCTTAAAGCAGTAACTATATAACTTCAGATGGCAAGCACCATGCAATCCACTAAACTGACTTTATTGTAAAGATCACTGCATGATGCGGACTATCCTATTATAGAAAGATTGAGAGCAAAAAAGAAATCTTTTAGTGGTTTTAATAAAAAGAGAGGATGATTAGTGCTTAATGCAATCATGTTTGCCTCTGACATTGTATGGGTATTGTTATAAACAGATCAACATCCTGGACTGGAGCTCACTCTTAATCCAGAGCCAGCTGCTGGCTGGGAAAATCCCACACATAGTTCAGTTTTCGTCTGTCTCACCTACTTGCAAATCAGAACACTCTATTTCATGCAAGCTAGTGCAAACCAGCTAAAGCTGTTAACTTTTTTGATGTGCCAAAATGGCGATCATGATGGATGAGCCCCAGTACATTTGATGCCAAGTGTTTGCCCAGATTAATATGAATTAAGTGAAGTATACCATTGCATGCAAGAGTTTGTACATCCAAGGTCACAGCAGACACTTATTTTCCCAAAATAACATTGGAAAAAATACAAAATATGGTCTTTTATGGTAAATCAGCAAACACAGTAACTACGCAGTAAACTTTGAGGAAAACTGTAGCATTTGACGGCAGATGTTCACACTTCTGCACATGACTCAATGATGAGTTTGAGAACTAAGCTTGGGTTTGCAAGGACAAGTCAGACCAGGAGAAAATTCCCAAAAGGGTGTTTTTATCATACTATTACAAACTACATACGTGCATAAACCACTACTATGTTTGTCTTTTCAAAACTCTTCATTTTTGAACATGTTTGAACATATTTGAAAATGGCACCTGATACAAGCTTTGCAGAAAACTGCAGACCTAAAATGTCTTTTTGATGGTTTTTATGGTAAACTCAACAAACGCACATGAATTGTTCACTACATTTTACGGAAAACTGTCATGTTTCCTGTAGAGAAAGTTTTCTTTTTTTCACCAATAAAACATGTGATGCAGCTATTAAGGCATACACTGCACAGTGATCTAAGCTGATTTGTACAGGATCACTCTCTCTGATCATTTCTCTTTTATTTGTGCAGGACACATTAGAGCATGCGGTCAGTGGCTCACACACTGTGTGTGCTCATTGCTCTCTGGGCGTCAGGTTTATGCCGCACACTCCTGACTGTGGGCCCTTGCATGGTCAACAGAAAGAAGGTGAGTGAGAAACACCCTGAGCCACAAAAAGTGGAACCGCATTGGAATATCCTGTTTGTAGGCACTCGTTTCCTGTTTTTTACAACAGGCATTTGACTTAAGTGTGTCAGTGGTTCTTGTTTATGCAACTGATTAAATATACAAGTTGTTCTTTGTTGCACAATGGCAGACTATAATTTGTCCACTCACTTGGGATTCATAAGAAAAACTGTCAAAGGCCAACCATAGCAACCAAACAGCAACATTTTTAACAGGATCATAAGCAATTGATGACTTATCTCACATTTGCATAAAACAATAAGGTGATTAGTTATCACACATATAAGTCACATTCTGAAGATTCTTTGTTTCATAGGCAACATTTGACTGCAGCGGACAAAACCTCACATCAGTGCCAGAATGGATTTGGTTCAACGTGACCAAGCTGGACCTCTCAGGGAACCACTTAAACCTAGCCCATACTAGGGGCCTCAATGAGCTGCAGCACTTTGACCGGTTGAGCACACTCAATCTGTCAGGAAACTACCTCCCCCTACTGGGGAAGCAGCACTTCTACCCTCTCCCATCTCTGCAAATCCTGGATCTTAGTGATTGCAAGTTGGCTATGGTCGAGGCGGATGCCTTTTTGAGCTTCCCCAAGTTGAAAAAGGTTTTTCTGGGGAACAATTACCTGCAGCTCCCTCTGTCTGACATACTACATTCTGGATGGGTTGAAGTTGTAGATCTCAGAAATAATCCTCAATTGAATGATGTAAAGAGAAGGGAGCACAGAATTCATAAACCGATGACCAAGGAAAGACACTCTAAAGGTTTGTGTGTGTGTGTGTGTGTGTGTGTAAATGTATATAGGAAAATTTACTAAACATCTAAGAATAATCAATACTCAACCAGGACCAAGTTTTGACCTTTTACAACCTAATGGTCCTGGTCCTGCGATTTCCATCATAATTACACATAGCCACAATGAAATTATAGATGCCATTTGTTACTATTACTATTATTAAATGCCACTGTTCTTCCGATTCTTCTAATACAGGAGATGATCTGGACATGATCATACAGAGCCACTCACAACGTAAACTGTTGACAGAGGTCTTAGAAACGACCACTGTACCAAACACGACCAACAGCACAGTCGGTTGGTTATTTTTTGTGTCTTTTGTGGTTAATGTGTTTTAAAATCTTAAAAGCAATCAGGTGAAATGACCAAAAACCTATGAAAGCTTTTTTTTCTAACAGATATTCCTACAATACATAATTCAACATGAAGAATGATATTTTACTCCAATGGGAGACCAGTATACTTGTATTAGGGATATAACCCCCCCCCAATAAAAGGGCCAGGATGACTATTTCATTTCGGTTAAAATATATACTAATCAGAATCTAAAAGCACAAGGTATTTGCAATAATTCTGTAAACCAAGTTGGGTGGGTGTACATGCAGAAAAACTGACATTAAAATATGTGCTTATATTATTCAATTCATAGAGCTGTTTATATTGTAGCACATCTACAGGGGGATTGGCCCAATGATGTAGCTCATTGCCAGCTAAGTTAAATTACATTTGCAATAATAATGAACAAATGACACCAGTTAAACTCACTTCAATCCCCATGCATACAGTACAGTGTGTAACACTGCCATTGCTTTTCACTGCTGTGTTTACGTACCTTTAAATTTCCTGAACTGAAATGCTTCTTATATACATTTTGGGCAGTCTGCCATGGCAATGCTGGACAATATACTAAACTGATAGAGACTAACTGTAAAGCCCACCCTCAGAGAAAACTGATAGGTCTATAGAGACCATTCAGAATGCTCTCTTTCTCTGTTTCTTGTCAGATTGGTCAAATATTCACTCTCCTTCCCTAAAGATTCTAGATAAGCTCTGGGATCTTTGCTCTTGCTCTAAAAAACAAATTTCCTGGTGTTGTATATAATATGCCGGTGTCAGGGAGCCACTGTCATTATGCGTGAGACTCCCAGAGAGGTGGGAGTGGTGGGATGTCTGCCAGCCCTCGTCCTTGAGCCCTGCAAATTTGAGTGATTTTCATGTGTGCAACACACACCTATTCAACTAGTCAACCTCTTCAAAAGAATAAAGGCACTGAGCACTGAGTGTATAAGAGCAGGAAACTCTAAAATGTGCAGGGCCAGAGGAGTCTCCTGGTCCACTGCTCTATCCTTTATGTTACCTTGAGAAGAAGCAGAGAAGCTCTTTAGCCATGTTCTTATTAACCTGTGTAATGTGTTCTCACAGGCACTGGAGATGAGAAAAGTGCTTCAGGAGGCTGGAAGCCCCTTGTTGCCGTTTTGGTGACAGCCATCGTTGTCTCCATTATCATCGCCGTGGCGGCAAAGTGTAAAATTGTACACAGGTATTTGGCCAGTTACAGGCACTCAAGGCTGAGTGAAGCAGACACAGCGAGTCACTGTGACCCTGCTACCTTTGAGGTGGGCTTCTGCACCCAGGCCCACCCAAGGAGGGGCCAACATTCAGCCCCAGGTGAAGGGAATGGCATGGAGGAGGACGACGACGGCTTCATTGAGGACAATTACATTCAGGCCAGCGAGAGAGAAAGAGCGCAAAAAGAGGCAGAGTGGGAGGAGGAGGAGGAAGATGAGGATGACATGGACTTCACCATTGGATAGATAGCTGTGTGCAGAGTTTTGAGCCGCCAATAGGGGGAGCAAGTTACAATATCTGCGAGAACGAAGGAGGCAGCTTGACTATCAAAACACACAACTTGATTCCTTCTTCACATTTATTATTTTATTACTGTAATGTTCACTCGTGTGTCGTCATTAACCCATTTGTGGCCAACAAGTAGCAAACAATTAAAATATAAGAAAAAATGCCACAGAATCTGTTCTGGTCTAAAATGAAGAAATGACTGGTCCCTTTTCTGATTACAGTTTTCAGACTTTTATTTACAATCAGCACGATTTTTCTATTGTTTTTGTTACAATTAGTAGTCCAAAGTAAATTAATAAATGGATAAATATGGAAAAATGAACTGAAGTAACACTTTTTGCCAAATAGTTGGTAGAAACAACCACACAGATTTGTGCTCAGCAAGCACTATACATGACAAGGGATTTAGACATTTTACATACACTATATGGACAAAAGTACTGGGACACACCTCTTAATTATTGAATAAAAGTGGCTATTTACTTTACTTGAAGGGCAATCATAATACTTCAGCATACCAAGACATTTTGGACAATGCCATACTTCCAACTTTGTGGACACAGTTTGGGGATGACCCTTTTCTGTTCCAGCATGACTGTGCCTCGGAGCACACAGCAAGGTTCACAAAGACATCGTTGGATGAGTTCAGCATGGTAGAACTCAACTGGCCCACACAGAGCCCCATCCAACATTTTTGGGATACACTAGAATGGGAATTGTGAGTCAGGCCTTCTTGTCCAACATTCTGACCTCATAAATGCTGTATGGCACAAATTTCCACAGAAACTCTCAAAATTCCTGTGGAAAACCTATTAAGAAGAGTGGAAGGTGTTAAACAAAGGGAGTACTAACTCCATGTTAAAGTCTATGTGGTTGAATGCAATGTCATTGAAGTCCCTTGTGTGATATAGGCAGACGTCCCAAAACTTTTGTCCATATTGCGTATATGGTTGATGGCTTGTAATGGGCTAAACGCCATTTTTTTCAATTGCGCCCGTTTTAGTTGACTCAAGAGTATTCTAAAAGTCATTATGAAAGGTTAATGTGAGAAAGGGGGTAATTGGTGATGCTGGATCCGTTTTAGAAACGATGTGTCCGTTGGGGGGCGTTCAGTTTTCTGACAGAAACCCAGAAAACACTCCAGCACTGAAAATAAAGCGAATCTCTGCTTTAAGCAGAACTTCGGGCGTTGGCAGGAGCATCAGCAGGAGCAGCAGGAGCAACGACAGGATCGTGTAGAGGTTGTAAACTTCTTAGTGAGACACACCGTGTGTGTGTGAAGTGGTTCAGCCCTTGGCGAAAAGCTGCAGAACTGGCTCGACGCCTAAGCACCCGGAAGAGAGAGGAAGAGAAACGAGAGAGGGATGGAAACGTCGGCTCGGCTTTTCTTCTGCAGACGTGAGATAAAACCATAAAACCTCGTTATCGGCTTCTCGGTTTTCTTTGTGATTTTTTTTACGTCCGGATGATGGCAGCCTCCGCGATCTTCATCCTGGACCTGAAAGGCAAGGTGAGACAGGACCACCGGTGGGGCAGGAGTAGGTTTGCACCTGTCGCGGGTTTAGAAAGAGAACAGGACCAGGAATGTGCTTCATGGTGTAGTTTTACTTCTGATATTATTTGTATACAAGCAGAAAGACAGAGAGAGAGCGCAGTGCAGATGCTCCTCTAGATACAAAAGTAACAAGAAAAACTACGTTTATGGAAAGTTACACCTTTATGTGACTACACGTGTAGTCATGCTACAAGTGGAGAAAAGCGTCACTGTGAAAGTAGTAGTTTCGAAGTTAAAGCAGTAGTTTCGGGGTAAAAGCTGCACATTTTTACATAAAAAACGTAACGTACAGCTTGAAGGTAAAATGAATTGAGTTTCAGTGTAAAAGGCTTAGTGTTTAAAAGTTAACGTACAGTACATGATAAAAGTCGGTTTCCAAGGTAAATGTATGGAAATGTAAACAAAGTAGTTCCTTGCGGTAAAGTAAGAGTTGCACTAACAGTTAAGTACGTAAGAATTTAGAGGTAAGGCTACCAAAGAATTAGTGTTTCAAAGTAACTGGAGTGGTGTTTATCAGGAAATTAAAGTGTAAATGTGGAGAAATGCTTTTAGGTAAACGTGCAGTAGAGCTTTAAAGAACTGCAATGTATGTTGAGATGAACTGCCTAAAGGTAGATTTTTAAAAAATAATATAGAGACTCAAAAGTGGAATAAAGGTAAATGTTTAGGCCTGTTTTGCAACATGCATGGTGTGGTGTACCAGCCAAACTTGTTCTGCCCCACCACCACTGACTTTAGAGCGTGGAAGTGAGATTATAGAAACCATACTGAGGTTAGACTGACGACATGTTTCACAGGTTAACTACCCCTCCGACCCTGTGCCTGGTTCCTTTCCCTTCTCTTGTAAATATTCATTATCTTAAACTTAATTGTTATTAATTGTAATAATTGTAATAATTGTAATAATTACTTATAAAGCTAGTTTAGTGTATTCATGATAATAAAGGCTAGTCCTGAAAGAGAGAAAACAAATAGAGATAGAGATAGAGAGAGGCAGTAAGAGAGAGAGACAGAGAGTGAGAGAGAGTGAAAGAAAGAGAGAAGCCAAGGCCAAGAACTGAGACAGCCAAAGAGCTTTAGTTGAATGGATTACCCTCTGATATGGCGGCGACCCCTGGCAGTGCTGATGAAAGCGTTCTTGTCGGTGCCCTAGAGCAATCCAATATCTTTTACCTTAAGGCATCCCTGCTCATCCTTGCCCATTATATTAAACAGACACCCTTTGGCTTCTTAGCCCTGTGTCTTTCTCATGCCTGACACATATTTTCAACTAATATATTAGGTTTTTGATTTTTTTCAATCAAATGGCATATACAGAAGAGAAAATTGAGGTTCATCGGGCATCTCCAAGTCCTTCTCCCTTCGATTGCCTGTTATTGACTTTCCCTTCACATGAAAGGCTCTGCTCTCATTAAGCAAAATCATACAGGTAGTTTATATTGATTAGATTACCAGCTTGACCTCCTTACACTGTTAAAAAAGCGTTACAAAATATAAAACATGCTGTGTTGTAAATATAGGTGTATAGCAAATGAGAGCCTTATAACTGTCGCTTTTATTTCATGATGACAAGAGGCAGGTAACAAAGTTACAAAAGCAACCATTTAAAAACACAGTTACAGCATGCAACTATGTTGCCTGTCACATTTATTTTTAATGTTAGTATATTCAAAATCAAGGTAAAATAATAATGTAGACCAAAGCAGAGCAATGTTTGCTCATGAACATTTGCAGTGTTAGAAAAAAGCCCAGTGTAGTGACACTGCAAACACAATCACAAGTATTTAATAACACTAGCTAGGATTCTGTAATGATATTGTGGTGCATAATTATTGTTAGTATATGCATTGCTTTTCAACCCAGATCATATAAAAATGCTACACACTTTGCATGACACAAAACAGCTGATTGCTTTATTGCTGAGAAGTGGACTGCACCGTTGCAGCTTCTCACTGAGATTAATGCAGGTCCACTGAGGGAGATGATTTAAATCCACATATAAACCTGCTTTTAAAAACGTAGACTTACCGTGTAGTTATATGCATCTTTTGATGTTTTGCTGTAATTGTTAAAACCATGCTCAGGTTTTCAGGTAATCAGGTTTTATTGACTCACTGTGTTAGTTCACCCATAGCGGAAATGTACAGTGATTATCAGTTGAAATCTATTGCCCTCCTACTCCTTCATTTGAACTCATGATCACGTAGTTTGATACTGCAAAAGCAACCTAACGCTAGACTACCAGTTGAGTAATTCTTGGAATCTGACCACTAATTTGCTTGTGTTTCTCATGTGTGGTATGCAAATTTACTTTACAGATTAATATCTTACTACTAATAACAGTTTCCTTTTTTGGATCTAGAAAATACATGCTGGACTGTAGGCTTGTTTTGAGAATGTGCTTTAAATGTGTATAATTACGGTTATTTTAAGGTGCATCCATTGCATACATTGCTTGGACACTGTAAAAAAGTGAGTTACTTTAAAAATGTAATAACCAGGTTTCCTTAATGTTACACTGAACATCAAATAACAAGGTAAAACCAGTTCATGTTTTAGAACAGTGGGAACATGTTTTATGTATTTTAACCATGTATAATTTCATTAGAAAAGCATTGCCATTGTATAGAATAAGATGCTCTTGAGCAGCCACACATGAGCCTTAAGATCATCGTGCCTTTTAGCAAACATGTACTACTTCCAAGCCCTGAGCTGAGGAGCAGTGGATGCGTTATCTGGAAAGATGGAGCTTCATCCAGTAGCTTTAGGATGACTTCTGGCACTAATGCTGGCACTAATTTGGTGGCCTAGTGGTTAGGGCATTCGTCCTTTGATCAGGAAGTCGTGGGTTCGATTCCCAAAACTACTAGGAACATCTGAGGTACCCTGAGCAAGGTGGCTGCCCCTCCTTCACTTGGTGAATGGGTTAAATGGAGGAAGTATTTCGTGCTGTTCACACTGTGTGCTGTGGTGTGTTCACGTATGACCAGATTATCACTTTCAAATGCAATCAAACCCCCACAGCAGCCGAGGGAGGGAGGAACTTATTATAAATTCCCTTGATTTCAAAGAATCATTGGATGAGTAGACACACTTTTACACATACAGTGAGTAGTGATATAGCTGTAGGGGAGTCTGGTGGCCTGGTGGTTAGAGAACCAGGACTGCCAGTGGCTCCACTGAGGTACATTGAGCAAGGTACTGTCCCACACACTGCTCACCAGGTGCTGCATTGTTGGCTGCCTACTGCTTCACTTGGTGAATGGGTTAAATGCAGAGAGGAATTTCACACTGTTTACACTGTGTGCTATACTGAAAAGGGCCACTTGACTTTTTTAATCATTTTTACACTTTTGTGTCACAAATATCTTAAAAGTGTGGCTACATGTTATACTTCCAGACCTTTTTTATTTCATCAGCAATTCACAATTCCTCATAAATAGTAGTTAGTACATTGTAATTAGTATATTGTAACTATTTCTCAATGTCTTAAGGAGAATACCTTTTTGATTTAGTTTGCCTGACTGACCAAACGAATGTGCAGTATCTCTTTTATAATACTTTAAGCTAGGCCTATATATGTGCAAGCCACAAAATATTTTCAACATATTTCAGTGACTTTTTTATTTCTATTTCTTATTTCCTGGCAGGCGTCCATCCCTACCTGACCTCTGTGCAAATATATTTTCTTTAAAAAGTAATGAAGTTTATTCATAAGTCTAGATTCCTCCAAGATGATTTTTATATTATTGCTCTCAGAGGTCAGAAAACATTTGACTCTCTCACCCATGCTGACTCAACCTTTTTTCCTGTGATGAAATAAAACCAGGTTTGATAGTATCTTTTGCAACCAGCAACTGAAAGTGCATTGCATAATTCTACCATCTGGTCACTAAATTTATTCTCACTA
>JBBPDH010000104.1:11427434-11441647 GCA_037974565.1 Clupeocharax schoutedeni
GATAGTATCTTTTGCAACCAGCAACTGAAAGTGCATTGCATAATTCTACCATCTGGTCACTAAATTTATTCTCACTATCATGGAGAATAAATTTAGGCAGGATATATGCATGTTCTCATACTATTAATATTACTTGTTAATTGTGCATTGTGTGTGTGGTTTTGGAATTTTACATCAGAGTGTATTACAGCTTCTAATCTAACTCAGCTGTCTCATCTTTAGGTGCTCATATGCCGGAACTACATGGGCAACGTTGACATGGGTGAGATTGACCACTTCATGCCGATCATGATGAAGAGGGAGGAAGATTCTGAACTATCACCTGTTGTGACCCATGGCTCTACACACTTCTTATACATCAAACACAGCAACCTCTACTGTATCCTCCGAAGGCCTTTGTGATTTATCCTCATGCATTGATCTGTCTAATATTAAGATACTGTGACTAATGTGCTACAATATTTTCCCAACAACTTTGCAACTGACAAAACCTTAACAGTGGGTACTCAGTGGTAGCAATGACTAAGAAGAACACAAATGCTGCCCTTGTGTATTCTTTCTTGTACAAGATAGTCGAGGTTAGTGTGCATTCCACACAGCCCCGTCTGGGCAGTATACAGTAAACCCCCCAGTTTTACCCGGATCGGGACTCGCGGATTCAGTCAGACGCGGGGGTTTTTTTTTAGAACGAAACTGATCGTTTTACGCAGAAATATTCGAAACAACGCGGAACCTATATATTTTTTTTCGTGCCGTTTTTTGGTTTTTACTCATTTTAACTCTCTCTGTCGCTCTTTCTTACTCCCTCTCTCGCTCTCTCTCTGTATCTCGCTCTATATATATCTGTTGCTCTCTCTATTTCGTGACTTTTCCAGAGCGTACGCCTCTCTCTCTCGCACGCTCTCTCTCTCTGTATCTCTCTCTCGCACGCTTTCTCTCTCTGTCTCTCTCTCTCTCGTTTGTGACTTTTCCGGAGCAGGCGTCTCTGTTCCTGTCTCTCTTTCTCTCTCTCTCTCTCTCTCTGAATCTCTCTCTCGTGCGCACTCTCGCTCTATCTCTGGTTCCTGACTTTTCCGGAGCGTGTGTCTTTCTCTCTCTCTATCTCTCTCTCTCTCTCTCTCTCTTACGCTTGCGTGCTCTCTTTCTCTATCTCTCTCTCGTTCGTGACTTTTCCGGAGCACGCGTCTCTCTCTCTCTCTGTATTTCTTTCTTTCTTCTCTGTGTTCTGGGAGCACATCTAAGGGCATATTTGGGGTTTACACTATTAAAATAGGCATTTAAAGGCATTTTTTGACCAAAACACAACAATGCGGTTTGTCATTATACGCGGGTGTTCGTGTAACGTAACCCCCGCGAATAACGGGGGCTTACTGTAATCTGTAAATACTGATGTCCCCAGATGCTGGGAAGATGAATTTTGGATGAGAACTACAGTTAGACAATAACATACTTTTTTCTCATTTTCAATAATCATTGATGTTAATTTTGAAGTAACTCCTCATGGACTAGTTGAACCCTTTTCTATCCACTATGTAGAGACTAAATGTAAACTTCCTTTTTATACTCATGATTGGATGAAACATTGAATGAGCAGGTCTACAAATTTATGACACTTATGTCTCGTTTCAGGTCTTTATAGAGTATTTTAAATCCTTGGAGGAAGAGAGCATACGGGACAACTTTGTGACTGTGTATGAGTTAATGGATGAGGTCATGGACTTTGGTTTGCCTCAGACCACGGACAGCAAGATCTTACTAGAGTGAGTATGGGCTGATTCACTATTCATTATTCATCATTCAGTCCAGCACAAGCCACCATTTACTATACACAGCTCAGCATTTGTTGGCTGCCTTTATTCTCTTTTCATTCCCTAGCAACTTTGTTTTGTGTGTGTGTGTGTGTGTGTGTGTGTTTGTGTGTGTGTGTGTGTGTGTGTAAGTGTATATATTTAAATATATATGTATATTAATGTGTGTCAACTGTTAAATATTTTATTTGTGATTAATTGCATGGTTTTCTGTGATTAATTGTGATTAATGACATTATTATACACACAATTAAATAATTAATTAAAAAGTATTGCACCGTTTTATTTTTAAAGTACTGCTGTATGAACAAAACTCCAATAACATTTGGTTTTCCAAGCACTTTAAACAAATAAAACCAAAGCTACAAAGTGGGGACCAACTCCATATGACAGTCTATGTATTTGAATGCAGTATCTTTAAAGTCTCTGTTGGTGTAATGATCCTGCAAAAACCAGCCGACACAGAGCACTGCCTGCTACTCACACTCATGAGCCCAAAAAAGCAACAAACTTTCAAAATAAAAGGATAAACAAAAACCTGTCTTAATGCAGAATAAAATAATTGTCGCTGTTAAGTAAATAATGCATTAACGTGATAATATGTCATTGTTTTATGCAGAAATCCTCACAGTAACGTGGAAACTGTAAATATCTTACTTTTTTGTGGCAATAAATATTTTTTTTCTGGGTGTTTTCACACAAGGGAACCTGTTCACCTCGCCGCCCTGTCCCAATACTTTTGTCCCACAACCATATCTCGCCGGGGAAAGCACTCACAGACTTCACAGTTTGGTAGATCTGCAGGAGACCTTTCTAATGAGCCATCATTTGTATCTAACCGAGTTATTTTCCGAAAACTGTTCACCTCGCCGAAGTGTCCCAATACTTTTGTCCTGCATCCTTCTGAGTTACATATCTCAGGGAATTTCAATTAAAAGAGGCAAATGCTGATTCACCATTACATTCTCTTTAAAGGTAATGCATTAAACTGAGTTTAAAATGACATTTGTATGTTTTGGGAACATATTTAGGGTTAACACTATACAAACAGGCATTTTTAGTCTGTTTTAGACTTACCAAAACACAACGCCGCGTTTTTTCACTAGATGCAGAAAGCAGGGGATTAACATAGAAATGTACATGCATCATTTTAAAAGACTCTGCACACTATGCTGTTAAATATTTTGTAATATTGTATGATTCTATAAGCTACATGTTTTTTTTCTTTCAAAGATTTCTTTTCACTTTGCCCAGCAACCTGCAAAAGTTGAAAAGCATGTTTGATTGACTTATTGTCCTTATTGTTCCTTCTAATTTGGAAAGCTCTTAAAAGGCCCTTAATGACAAATTGTTGTTGATATCTTCACATTATTAATAATATCTGGTGAAACTCAGTCCTGATTTTCAGTTGTGGGTTTGGTTTAAGGCCGGGTTGAAGATTAAGTTTTAACTTTAGTGTTAATGGTAGGGTTAGTGCTAGGTTTGTGTAAGATGAATGAAAATGAAATAGACCTTTAGTCAAATATAAAGTATCGGTAAGCTGAATATACTATCAAACAATACTGCAGCCCCTTTCTCTGTGTTAATGAGATCCATTTAGCAGGCTTTGTAAACCTAAAGTTAAACATCATGTATGTAATGGAAATAAATGGAAAACATGTTCCGCTGTTTGTCTGCCTGTGTGTCTCTGTGGATATACATGTTGCACCCAGGAGACTCAGACACTGTTTTGTTTACTGAGTCGCCAACTACTTCTGTGAAATAGCTTTCAGAGAAACAATTGCTTCTGCATTGGAATTAATAATGAGTTATTTATTTGCAGTGGAGAGTTTCTTTGACCTGCTTTTTTTGACCTTAACAATTACCACAATTACCTGTGGTAAAAGGTCAGGTTTCCATTGTTGAAGTCTTCCAATGTATATCAAATGAGAATGAACGAAACATCAGGGTGGGATTTACAATGTTTCTGTTTTTAATAACCTGATCATATACACCCAGACATCATACCTGATATTTGTGTCCACTCGGTTCTTGTGATTGATTCATTTTTGGTTGTTGTTCACATATACATCAGGTATATCACCCAGCAAGGTCATAAATTGGAGGTTGGAGCTCCACGCCCACCGGCAACAGTGACCAATGCAGTGTCCTGGAGGTCAGAGGGAATAAAGTACAGGAAGAATGAAGTGTTCATGGATGTTATTGAATCTGTCAACCTACTGGTAGGTTCATCCAAGCTGTTTATGCAGAATGCACATTTTCATTTTGTGATGATTCTTTGATGCAAATATAGATTAACTGTGTAGGAGTGAATCTCCTTTTGCAGGCTGTTAATCCTTATCAACTGAGCACATATTGTGGAGGTAATAGTTTGGGAATTGTGGGGAGTTGTGTCTGTCCCTGTGCAAACTCATGCCTTTGTGTCTCAGTGTGACTGTGCAGTTTCCTCTGATTCTGATTCTAATGAAAATGGTGCCCTTAAACTCCTAAAATTCTTTAGTTTCCTCTTTAGTTTCTTCTAGCTGTTTATCTCGAAGAACCACTGCTACTAACAACTTGACTCTGCTACTTTTATTAGTTATACAACATAATGTTTGGTAATGAATATTGTAATACTGACCTTTGTAGTAATAATATCTTAGAAAACAGCATTATGTAAATGAGCTTTCTAGTCAGTCACAGTGTGTTAATGTGCTGACCAGCCACAAAAATTTGACAGATCTTCCAGACTAGTATTCTAAGGTTGCTTTGAGGAATCAGTACAGTCCAACAGAAGTCATTTTATAGAAATTAAATAGAAATATAAATGCTGTACTATGACCAATTCCTAGAGCCTTAATTGTTCTTTTGTATCTGCCCCCTGCATTTCCCTTTCTACACAGTGGAACAAATATCCCAATTTCTGCATCACTGTTCTTATATCCTTCAGATCTTGTCTGAAGATCTGCCTCTCCACTCAAAACTCATCTGCTTCTTTTACTTGATTGCATGTGTGTCTATTTTTCCCTCCCTTGGTTTCTTTGTGGGGTGACCTTGAGTATAACAGAGGTGCTATGTATACAAAACAAATTATATATTTTACTTAACATACCATACATACCACGTTTGTCTCACGTTCATAGATCTAAGGTGACCTTCACTTTCACACAGTGGTGGAGTTGGTGGTGGAATAACTTCTGTTATTTTTCAATGCTGTTAGTCCAGAAGCTTGCTTTATTTTGTCCCCTGTCCCAGGTTGAGTGCGCTGGCTCGTCAGGTTGTGATTCTAAAAGGCAGCAGCTCTCAGGAACACCCTTCTGTCTGATTAATATCAGCACCGCGTTTCATTGCTTTCCAATGGGGCATTACCATCCACATTACTATGCAGCCTCCGACATTTTCTAGTCTGATGCATTTTTGGGACTTGTGGTGCCTTAGGTTTTGTTTGGAGTCTGTATCTTATGTAGCATATTTCATATAAATGTTATAAATATGTCATATGACTGTTAATTGTTAACTGTTATATGAATGATAATGTTACTTGTTATTTGATCTCACTCATATAATTGTTCTTTCCCTGATTCTCTCTCTCATTATTGTACCAGGTCAGCGCTACAGGCAGCGTCTTGCGCAGTGAGATTCTGGGCTGCATCAAACTGAAAGTTGTTCTCTCAGGCATGCCTGAGCTGAGGCTGGGACTCAATGACAAAGTGCTCTTCGAGATTACTGGCAGTGAGTGATTACTGAGGCATTATATATCATTGATGTTGGAGCAAAATGTCAAATCTGCTGAAGAGAAAATGTTCAGGGGAGGGAAAAAATGTTTTTATGTTCATATTACAGTGTTTCTGCTGGTTAATTCACCATGAAATGTCCACATAAAGTAAAGGGTAGTGGTTGTCTTTATATGAAAAATGTGAGAAATGAAGGTTTGTGTCCTGACTGGGACAAGGTATTTGGATTTAATTATCTGCACAACATAAACACAAGACCCTCTTTTAATCATATTACTGAATATTACAATATACATTTCAATATTTAGAAAATCGTAGTGAACCATTTATTAAAGAAAGTCCAAAATTATATAAATTGGTTAGATGATGTGAACTACATGATTTATGCAGATACCGAAAGACATATCTAATTAGTCTGGATTATTAACAGGACCACAATAACAATTGAGGAATGATAGATTGTGCAGCCCTAGTAAGACCTAATTTTGCCCTAGTAAAGGCAGGCAGTTCATTCTCTACCTATCGTATTTGTACTCCATTGATGGCTTCCCTCCCATCTGTTTCTTTTCCTTAATCACCACTGCAGGCTTTTTGCACAGCAGGTGTCAGTCACCCTAAAGATCAGCTTCCACTTATGCATTCCCGTCCACGTCCAGAACAGTCTGGGGCAGAGAATAAATCCATTCCAAATGTTACTAATGCTAGATATGTTACCCATCAAATGAATGATAAACACAGTTTACAGAACTGATCGAAAACAGAATAGATTTGGCACTAACATGCCATAACACTCAAAGCACTTTGACTCCAGAGAAAACATGTTCAGATGTCTGAATGTACAAAATTGTAACAGATAATATCGGCCTAAGTCATTTGAGCTGTGAGCCGGTGACAGTGTGAAACCTTGTGATGAACATTTTTAAAATGAGGGAAACACTGCCCTCTACATGACAAGACAGTTAAATCTCTTTTAAAACAGGCAGGACAGAGCTATCGTGGAACTGTGTGCAGTGACCCTGGATTATTACAATGTGGGAGAAAAAAGGAAAAGGGATTTTTTTAGAGATCAGTTTGAGACCGTTTAAATTATAATATGGTCCCATCTGTAACAGCTGACAAAATGTTAGTACTCAAGAAAGGACTGGGCAGTGTCACAGTGCTTATAAATATTGTGATAAATTACATCAGAAAATGTCAAAATGTGCTTTGCCTATACCGAGAGAACTCTGACCTTTTTCCTTGTCAGAAAAACGTATATTGTTATATTTTCTGTCTTCTTTTTTTGCCAATTAACCCACCCCTAATCCAGAGTATTTAGAGAAACAAACTGTGTTTGGTATGTGTGTCTTAATTCAGGACACCAATCAGCTTTTCTGAGTCTTTCCAGCAGTGGCCCCTGGGGCCCAATCAGGAGGCATTAGACTGAGAGGTCACACCCCTGTATGACCTTTAGATGGCATCAGTAGGTGTTTGAGTGTGAGAAATGAGGGCTGGGTCCCAGCAGGCCATTCCTGCTACTGAGGGGACACGCAGACTGCTGAGCTGTGCCATCCAGTACACTCTACACAGCCCTTTTATACTGTAAATATCAGTGATGGAGAAAAAGAGAATCAGAGATGTCTGTATAAGTGCACACTTTATTCAGGAACTGTGATAGAAGTATTCAGAATTCCTGGTTAAAATAATCATATAAACACTAACTCTGCCCTTTTCTTTGTTGCCTTGTTTTCCTTCTATGACCCAAACGTACATGCACACACACACACACACACACACACACACACACACACACACACAAACATGATTGCATAGCAATCCCAGTTCAGTGCTGTGAAAGAACCATTTCACAGACTGGAGCTTAGAGCGTGGTGTTGAATTCCCAAAGCTCACTGGTATTAGAGACTTTAGGACGCTCCCAGGCTCAGAGTCATTAAAAGCCTGCTCTATAGCTGCCGCCTTCTCCTGCTTTCAGGTTAAACACGCTGCAACCGAAGAGCAATCACACAGGCACTCAAGGCTATGTCTGCATGCCTAATATCACAACATTAAAACAAAAGATCTGAAAGCCTTAAAACAATCTACCCTCTGCACTTACGCTATGTTTTAAAGTCCCTGTTTTATATTGTTATTCCCTAAGGTTCTCTTATAACATTTGGGTTTATAACGAGGCAGTCAAAATTAATTTCTATGTGACCATTTTCCAGTGCCTATTTATCCTTGAATAGCTGAGATTTTAAGACTGCTGTATGTAAGTGACCTCTGTTCTTATTAGCTGCCCTGTGCTCTACCTCACTCAAAAAGCAATCTGGCTTTAGCGTGGATGGGCGGGGCTTAACAGTGGATTACAAATGCAGTAAATTCAAAACTCTTTGATTTTCTGTCTAATTTACCTATTTGAACAATATGCACTGCCTTGCTTCTTTCACCTTTTACCATTATTTCAAAGTCTTATTTAAAAAATGAAAATAACATTTCAGATAAAATGTGCTTGAAAAAGATTTTTTTCCCTGTTACTTTGCACTCAGCTAGTAACAGTGACTTCTACCGTTTTTATCTTTGTACAGCTTTTAAGTTAAAAAAATCCAAGGTCAAAACAGAAATAACATGAAATAAAATAAGCAGTGCACAAAGGTTTACACATTATGCAAGTCTATCAGATGGCTCACAACTCACAGACAGTTCTAGCATTGCTGTGTAATGGAATAGAAAAATAAAATACAGAAAGCCAATGTGTTTCTGTTTTTTTGACAAATGATAATCTTGTAAGCCTTGTCTTCCTTTGGTGTTATAAGAAGAAGTGAATGTGAAGTAAAAGTGACCAATTATGTCATACGTGAACACACCACAGCACACAGTGTGAACAGCACAAAATTCAACCTCTGCATTGAACCCATTCAACAAGTGAAGCAGGGGACAGCGCTTTGCTTAGGGCACCTCCATTATGCAATAATGCAACTGGAATGGTATTCCATACATAATTTTATAGCAGCACTGGCCTATTGAAAAGAAATGTATCAAAAAAAGTTACTAAATCCGCATTACACTAAATGGACAAAAATATTGAGACGCCTGATCGTTACACCAACAGGGACTTTAATGACACTGCATTCAAATACAGTACATCCAAATATATGGAGTTGGTTCCCCTTTGCAGCTGTAACAGCTTTTACTGTTCTTGGAAGACTTTCCGCAAGATTTTGGAGTTTCTGTGGGAAATTGTGCCCCTTTATTTTGTAGAGCATTCATGAGGTCAGGCACTGGGGTTGGATGAGAAGGCCTGGCTCAAAATCTCCATTCCAGTTCATTCCAAAGGTGGTGGACTTTGCCTTGTGCTCTGGGTGCAGAGTCATTCAGGAATAGAAATATGTCTTCCCCAAACTGTGTCTACAATGTTGGAAGCATGGTGTTGTCCAAAATGCCTTGATATGCTGAAGCATCAAGATTATCCTTCACTGAAAGTAAGGCGCCTAGTCCAAACCCTGAAAACTGGTATGTCCCAATATGTTTGTCCATGCAGTGTATCTCATAAACATTGTAAAAGTGTCTCAGATAAGTCTGGTACCCATCACTTCTGTGACCTGTCCTTGAATGAAGCAAATGGCATTTTCTCTAGGATCAGAAGAACTTCGCTGAATAATTTCCTTTCCAAATAGTGGTTTTAATTATGCAGTAAAAATGAGTAATAATCCATACATACATTGCAGAAGCAATAAAGCTGGTATAACTACGATAAGAATTAACAAATTTGGAATCATTAACCTTTGTTTTAACTTAGGGAGTTTTTGCTTGCCACTGTCGCTGTCACTCTTGGCTTGCTCATCAGAGGCCTTTCATTCCCACACATTCATACACACACATTTATTTCACATTTATTTCATTTGTAAAGCTGCTTTGTGACAATGACCATTGTTAAAGCACTATATAAATAAAACTGAATTGAATTGAATTATATTTATTATTTTGTTTATGTATGTATGCCTGGCTGTTTATTTGCTCTATTGTGTATACTGGCATTGCCGTATTATAGTATGTGATGTTAAATAAAATGTGTGTCCTGTGTCTTTCCATAGGAGAGAAGAGTAAGTCGGTGGAGTTGGAGGATGTTAAGTTTCATCAGTGTGTGCGTCTCTCTCGCTTTGAAAACGACCGAACCATCTCCTTCATTCCCCCGGATGGAGAGAGTGAACTCATGTCCTATCGCCTTAACACCACCGTGAGCACTGCACACACTTAAACCAATCCACTGGCTCTGCCAGAATCAGGCATTTTTGTTTGCATGCTCCTATTGTTGGTGTGTGTTTTCATTATTTTGTTCTGTCCTAATTTAATAAATCATTATTGTACTTGCTACAGGTGAAGCCCCTTATATGGATCGAAAGCGTTATTGAGAAGTATTCCCATAGCCGTGTGGAGATCAAAGTTAAGGTACTATACACACACACACACACACACACACACACACACACACACATAAATTCTCTACACTCCACTGCCTCGGTCTTCACGCTTCTTTCCTGGCAAGCAGCCCTAAGGTGTATCTGACATGTGTCTTAAGAGCTGGTTGGTTCTTAAACCAGTGTGTGTGTGTGTGTGTGTGTGTTTTGTCTTTTTGTTCTTACCTTGCTGAAACTTGACTAGATACGTTAGATTTCAGTTCTAAAGACTCAGCTCACAAGCTAATAATGTAACATATCATATAATATTGCTTTTAAACCCTCAAACACGCTTCATAATCATGTAATTCTTAAGTACAGTGAGAGTTAAGAAGAAATTAATTACATTTTAGCTCACTTCTGTATAGGCAGCTTTGAATCTGCACGTCTTTCAATAGGAAGGCTCTATCAAATAGAATTATTTTAGTCTTTTACTTACTTGCACATATTTTATTTGCACTTCTGCATTTTTCTGCTTGTTTCAGTGACAATGAATGAGAAGTAATTAAAATACATCATGTTTTTAAGGTGAAAGTCAGGCTGATAAGAACTGTAGCCTCTAATGGTTAAATTCACAAACATGGTTTTGGTTTACATTTGAATTTGTTACTTTCAGAACTACACAGTTGTTTCATAGTAGATACTGAATATAATCACTAAGATAAACAAAAAAAAATAAATCAAATATAACAATAAAGGGGTTCACTGATAAGGAGAACTTACCACATATTCATAGTATTTCTTTTAAAATAAGTTCATACTTTTTACCATTCACTTTGTTAAACGTCTAGTTTAACATTCATATTGTGTGGTTGTTCTTGGCAGAGTTTTGTAATTTTTTTTAAGTCAGGTTTGTTTTTTCTTGCAGGCCCGCAGTCAGTTTAAGACCCGCTCTACAGCCAACAACGTGTCCATCCTGGTGCCTGTGCCCAGTGATGCTGACACCCCCAGATTTAAGACCAGCACGGGTCACGCCAAGTGGGTGCCTGAGAAGAGTGCTGTTGAGTGGACTATCAAATCCTTCCCAGTGAGTGATGCTTTTACATCACTTCAAAGAACTGCCCATAGGCCTGCTGTAATGGCTTCATAAACAATACATAAAATATGCCACCATATTAAATTCTCATCCATCTTATCTTCTGAAATTAAGGGCATTAATGGGTGTTTGCCCGACATTTATAGCCTCTACTCTTCTGGAAAAGCTTTACTCTAGAGGTTGGAACATTGGAGGGTTTGGTTGCATTCAGCCACAAGAGCATTAGTGAGGTCTGGTAATGATATCGGATTTGGATGATTAGTTCTGGACATACTCTCATCTCTCATTGGTCCATTACTCCAGAAGCTGCAACACAGTCCAACGCTTGATGAGCCTTTTTGCCCCTCTAACTGACACTTAGCTTGGAGCAGGGTGGCTTTAGATTCATGTGTGGCTGCTCCAGAGCATCAATTTCTACTAGAAATGCCTTTCTATGAACATTATACAAGCTGTGCATGCAAAATTAAATGCATGCATCAACAATAAGCTACCATTTTCAGTAGCTGGACTCACTGAAAAGAGGGTGTTTGGATCATTTTGGATATAGTACATTTAAAACATGTTCAGTTCCACAAGACTAGCATATTAGAATCACTATTTATCTTTCTGCCTTAGTAACGTTTATAAAAAATGTTAATAATTGGTTTTATATTACTAATAACCTTGATTTCAAGCATTTGATAATGCACCAGAAAATATATTTCTGATGAAATTTCTCAATATGGTTGTCGCCATCTGTAAATGTGTCAGAATAGTATGGGATATAGTCTATAATGTATACGATATACACTGTAGTCTTCCATCACGCCATGATAAGAGCTGTGAATAATTTTCCCAGATGGAATGAGCATACATCAGTATCTTACAGCTGGAGGAAAACTACAGCAAAGACTCTCCAAATCAAGATAATTATTTCCAATTCTCAGAGGAAGCGAATGTGTAATAATGCTTCTCGCTCATAGGAGCATATGCGCAATTTTGCACACTGAACACAATATGTTGTGAGGCACTGAGTTACCTATATTAAAGTGTCACACAGTTATTAAACTCCTGGGACCAATAGAGAAGAAACCAGCAAATTGTGAGAATATCTCGCAGTATCTGTGTGCAGTATCTTACAGTAACTTATGAAGAAAAGCCTATGTGACAGTACAGTAAGGATTTGCTATAGTATAGTAAAAAGTTTTGTGCTTTATAACACACTGGCTTAATTAGGCCCTCTAATGGGCCGCTTCTGCATCATCTAGCAGGTGGTTACAGCAGGTCTAAATGTAACAGAAATGTATGTGGTGATTTATGAGTCTTTTTCTGTTTGCTTATTTATCTCCGTATACATGGAGTCACTTTATCCAGGAAGTTCAAGAACCTTTTGCTGTTGCTACCTTTTTGCGAAGGGCGTTTATCTTGTGAACTAGTTTGATAAGGTTATGTGGAAACTGTTTTGATATAGATTAGTTTATTACAGTTGCTATGCATTATTACATTACATATTATTTTATAGTGGGGACTGTACTCAAGACTGTGTGTCTCCCACTAGGGTTAGGGTTGGGGTGTGTGTTTGTGTGTGTCTGTGTTCTAGTGCTGGTATATATGAATACTTCTGTAAAGCCACATATGTTCCTGCTACCAGATGTTATATAATACAAATTGAAAAAGTGTCTTTCAGAGGTTTTGTACTTTCTCTGGCATTGAGGAAGATAACATTAGATAAGATGTCAATGCCTTTGAGCTAGTAAATCAGTAATCCTGACCACAGTTTTACCTTTCTTGTATTTGAAGTGATGCCCTGATAATATTAGTCTATGGAACCACAGGCTTCACAAAAATGAAAGGAAACCAATAACATATTCTTTCATGTTTTCAAAAAATGGAAGTTGCCATGTTTGCAGCGAATGTATTTTAATTATGCATTAAATTATCTGTTAAAAAAAGCATTTCTGAGCTCACTTTGTTTCTGCTTGTCTAAACTTTAAAAAATGATGTACCTGAATAATTAATTGATCTGTGTTTATAGGGTGGGAAGGAGTACATGATGAGAGCTCACTTTGGACTGCCTAGTGTGGAGAGTGATGAACAAGAAGCAAAGAGGCCAATCACAGTGAAGTTTGAGATTCCTTATTTTACTGTGTCTGGCATTCAGGTGAGTCTGGGGTTCAAATGCCTCTGAGTGTACACTGTTTAGCTTAAGTCTAAGTAGCTAATAATAAAACAACTGAGCATTTCAACATGTATTCAGGTCAGATACCTAAAAATCATTGAGAAGAGTGGCTACCAGGCATTACCATGGGTGAGATACATTACGCAGAGTGGAGGTAAGAAACACAAACATGTATTAATGAGTTAACTGGGTAGATTATTTCCACACATCATTTATTTTTATGGTAACGTTGATAATGTACTGTATTTTGTAATAATGATGATTCATTTGAATCTGGAAATACAATATTTTATACACACACTAACACACACACACATACACACGTGTACAAATACCATCCAGATCTACCTTTGCCCTGCGTGACAACTTGAGACTACCTTACCCTCTTTCACTCTCATTCTCTCTCTCTCTCATTCTCTTTCTCTCTCTTTCTTTCTCTCTCTCTCTCACTCACACACACACACACACACACACACACACATCCTCATGCTACACTTCAATAGAGTGCAGACTATCAGTTTTCCAATTGCATCAGCGATACCAGAGGAGAGGGAGGCACTCTAATCATTCAGCTCTTTTCACTTATTCATTAGAAATGCTAAGCAGGCATCCTACTTACACACATTTAAAAACATATTGTCACTGTCAGGAAAACCTTGCTCTTCCATTTATTTTATTTCATTTTTGTTTGCCAATTTATCAATGATTGGACCCACAGAGATGGTCCAAAGTGACATAAATTAAAATATTGTTACATTAACATACATTGTTATAGGGGAATGTTTTTTTCTCCTAAAGCTTTGGTTCCGACAGTGATAGTATGCTGGCATATGATAGTGAGATATATGCCGTACCGTTTTAACTTTTGTTCGATGGTTCTATTTGACAGATTATCAGCTAAGGACAAACTGATGGGTTTGTTCAGAGTGATTGCTGTTTGTGCAGACAGCCCTCCACTGAGAGAAAGACACACAGCCCTGTGCTGCTCCCAAACATCACTCTACCAGTTACAGCCTCTCTCACTTATTTTTCGTCTGTGTGGTGTTTGTTATATGGAGAGATGGG
>JBBPDH010000104.1:11445406-11470001 GCA_037974565.1 Clupeocharax schoutedeni
AACACACACACACACACACACACACACACACACACACACAAACAGGTTAACTGAGAGCGAGAGCAAAGCAATAACAGAATAGTTGTATTATTTTAGAATAACTGATATGATGGGTATTGTTTTCTATTGACTGTTTATACATGTGTAGTTGTAGTCTGTTACTTGTCTACTGTAAAGTTGAATTGTCTGTTGAACAATAGCTTGGATATGCAAATCCATAATTTTAAGAAACAAATTTGGAGCTATTTTAAATATATTTTTTATTACTTGATACTTATCAGTCTCTGAAAGAGTAAGTGGATGGTTTTATTGTTTTGTTTTTATAGAACTTGAAGGCGTAGCCAAACTGACCGATGGAATGAATACCTTGAGCACAAAATCAATGATTAATAAGGCTGTACACTGTCAGGCATTGGTGTAACACTATATTTCCAACACAGTCGCCCTGTAGCCCTGTCTGTTGTTTGCATTTGCAAATGAGAAGTTTTAAATAATGTCTCTAGACAAACTCACACACACACTCACACACACAAAATAGTTCTGAGCTCCAGAGAAATGCTGATTTGTCAGTTATTGTAAGAATGTGATTTTATAATAAACTCGTTCTGAGGGAACTTGGGTTGAGGGGCTAAATATAAAGTTTGTTGTACTTCAGTCTTATAACTGTACAACGAGCGCAGGGGTGAAAATATCTCAGCTAGACGTCAGTGAGACTTTGTATCACACTGCCCGATCTCTCTCAAAATCCAGAGATAAGGAATTAGACAAGCAGCTTCCTGCTTTACATTTCTGCTGCCTGCTGTGTTATTCTTGAGAAAACCCTGCCATAATTCCCCATTTTCAGCATGCACCCCATCACTTGTTCTATCAGTGAGGCTAATGTGTATGGAATATTGTTTGGCACCTCTGCAGAGGCAGCAGAATATATTATCTGTTATAAGTATGATGGCTTGTCTCTTTCTCACAGTCCCTCACCAGAGGCCAGTGATTTGCTAACATCCAGAAAAAGTGATTCCATAATGTTCCTGACTTTGAAGTGTGTTTTTGCTGTATTATTTATGGTATATTGCTAAGAGCACTCGCCCCCCCACCCCCACCCCCCACACTTGATACTGTTCCACATCTGCCGGACTGGACAGATCAGAAAGGGATGCCCAATTTTAAAAAAGAGTATTCAAGAACTCATTTGGAAATGCCACACAATATTCAAACCTATAAAATACTCTTTGGTTTAGCCCTTTAATATTTTGTTACCGTCACTGTCATATACCAAAATTGATTTTACACAAGAAGGAATATGTGCCTGTCATTTTTAAACTGTCAATTTCCTAAACATTTTCCTTGTAGTCCTCTTATGTTTGCGAGATTAAAAAGTTGTATTAAAAAGTCAAAATCCATTTTCCAACTTCTCTTTATCCTTTACAATGAAGCAGCTATTTTTTCTGTAGGATATTTTTGTTGTCCTGTAGATTTTAATGGACTGTCATATTACTGGTCCTGTAGAATTAAACGCTCTGTTTTGGTACTGCTCTGGTTGGCTGTCCTGTATATATAACCTAAAAACCTGAAAGGGCAAGCTAAGTTGCTGTAGGCAGAACAGGTGGATATGTTAATATGTTAGTTTTGCAGCTTTTGATATATTTTATACTGACTACTATGAACTGCATGGAATGGAACTTCTTGAAACGAATGAAATGATGCTGTCATACTACATCAAACTCATATTTCATAGAAGAAGAAAGATTTTTCCATGCTGCGCATCATTTGTGCATTAAGGTTAAGATTTCATTCCAATTAAATCATTGCGTAATTTGTATACATGTGTGCACATCTGTGTATTTGCATATTCTATCTGTCAAGGCTTGATATTACAGGGCTTGTTCATATCAGGCCCTGCATGAGAGACTGATGACTTAAAGACAATGGCACAGAGACAGCTATTGTTCATGTGATGACTGACAACAGTTTAGAAACAATAAGGTGGTTGTTGGGCGAGTACTGGCATCAGTCAGCACCCAGTCCTACCAATCCTGACCCTGACCCTCATTCAAGCTGTCTCCGCCCCCCTCCGGACCCTCAGTGACTCAGATATGTTAGTGCTTGAGGCATAGTACGAGTAATAACATTCATCTCAACCAGTAGATGTATTTGGCTGTCTCTTTTTATTTATTACTTCTATCTTTCAAAACATGATGCCTAAATTAAGTGCTTTTCTTAAATCACCAGACTTTTCTTACCATTAGACTTCTGGCTGTTTCATATCAACTCCAGCTCTTGAGCAAAATGGCTTTGGGAGAATTCTTTCCAGTGAAATAAAATTAATACATCCCCGTTCAATTTTACCTTGAGTGTATAAAAAAGACCCCTTTTATTGCTTATAAAAAAATGAAATAAATATTTCTTGTCTGTAATGTTCCAACCTAGGCTGCTATTCCAGTGTATCAGTTAATTTAGCTAGCTATGTGATGTACAAATTCCATAAATAGCAATAAAAATGGGTCCAATAAAGATGTTATCATGCCTGATCACCATAACCTTCCAGCCCCAGGTTCCTTTGCAACTTGTAAAAGTTTCTCAAAACAACAGTGAAACCCAAAAGAACTGTTGTAAAAAGCAATATAATCACAGCATATGCTTCACTGTCACAATGACTGATCGCGAGTTGGTTTTATTTGATCAAAAGTATTCATTGCACTGAGGCAGAGTGAGGTTGCAGAATAAAATCACAGACATGCAAACTGACATGGCCGATACGTTCTGTCACACACACTAAACAGCTCTGACAACCAAGGTCCAGATGGAGACCCACTTGGCACACTCCCCTTTGCCCACATAAATAAAAGTGTGAAGGACACACACAGAGCACTGATGTTGGGGGACTGATGTTCAGTGAAGCCCATATATCGGGGGACAGCAATGGCTGCGGTCAAAGAAATCCGCAGATTTTACATAAAAATAATTAATTACTTGGACCCTTTTCATTGCCATTCATTGGTCTATTATCTGAGTGAAAATTGACAGTATCACAGTAAAGGCTTAAAGTCTCTGCTTAAAGCACATTTTTATAGTATTGGCTGTGTTTCGTCACACAAGCCTCCATCATAACTGAAAATGAGATGTAGATATGATGATATATATTCTGTGTCAAGTACGATTTGTACCCATGCTTGTCGCTCCATACATTCTTCAATCAATATGTGTCCATTGTGCAAAAGGTTCATTAGTGGTTGTGTTTCAGTATTGATCCTGTTATGCAGGAGTGTAATCTGAAGAAAATGAAAATGTATCATATAGATCCATTTAGAGATAAATTTCTCTAGCATCTGTATTTTCATTTCAGCTGCATTCACTTTCATGTGATTCTATAAAGGCAGTAATAGAGTCATATGAGCTGAGCCAGGCTTGATGCGGTTTCCCTCCTGGCACGTATTTGTCCTGAAACAGTGAAGATGCCCACCACCCTGTCCCGCAGACTCTGCTCCGGCCTCGTCCTCTCCAAGAGGAAAACTACAGCCGAGTAAATGCCGACGGATAACACTGTAAACCCTCCGCCCGCTAACAGCACCACTCCAGATATAAACATGTCATTCAGAGCTTGGCCGGGTTTGGGCATGTGGTAAGCCAGGGCAACGTCCAGCAGCACAGCTCCACATATGAGCAGAGACAGTCCAGTAATGAGAACAACCAGGACATCCGACTTGCCACCGCTTTTCAGCATGTTGATGCGCCGCCGGCTCCTCACACAGTTCATATCCTGCACGGCAGAGCTCAGCAGCTGCTTCAGGAGAATGGCCAGGGCCAGCAGGCACAGAGCCGTCCCTGCTCCCAGCCGCCACTCGCTGGACAGACTGGTAGTGGTGGACAGGAGGCCCACTCCACCCAGGCCGCAGCCCAAGATCAGGGCCACTGAGACACAGTAGCATAGCAGAGACTTTCCAGGCTCGCTGAACCACCACAACTCCACCTGCTCCTCCAGGAGGTTCTGCTGGATGCGGGCTGGGTCAGCGTGCTGCTGCTGCTGCTGGCCCCGTGGATGGGGAAAGTCCTCCAGCTCCGGCATGCCGCCCCCCGATGCCCAGCCACTGCTGAGGATGTTGGAGCACCGCAGATGTGACTGAGAACAGCACCTGCCAGAGTAAAGAGATTCTGAACTGTAGTTATGCTGAAAATAGCTGGATCTAATATGTATAAGCCAAAAAAAACATTCTATAACCACAATACCACATTATTAGTCACTCAAACACTAAGCACCACACATCAATTTCTCCTTTTTCCTAACTACATAACCTAAATGTATCATTTATATCATCTTTGTAAGAAAATGATGTGTAACTGTATAATAATCTTACAGTTAAAGGAGTTAGAAGTATAAAACGAATAAAAAGACGTTTAAAAGAAGTATAAAAAGTGTAAAAAAGCTGAAATCTCATTATAACCTAAGTCACAAGCCATTTATCCTTTGGCCAAATCATCACCTGCCTTTACAGGATAAAACAGATTCCTAGTTTCAGATGAACTGCCTAGTTTAGCTTTGTCCAGAAACAAGAGGAACACCCACCGCAATAACTTAGTCATATGCACCCTATACTGCAGCAAAGCAGGCCCAGTTCTTAACTAACAAACACACCACATGTTCTCATTTAGTAAAAAACATGGTATGCAAATGTTAGGTCTAATAGTCAAATTGTGAATTCAGCCGTAATATCCGTCATCACTTTAGGGCTAACTTCAAAACTCAGGATCCAACACTAATCAAAATAACCAAGACTAAGCAAAGCAAGGTCCAAAACAAGAACACACCCCATTGTATAGCTTCCTCAAAGGAAATTCAGACTGAAGTCCAACAATCCTTCTAGGCCTTAACACCTCTGTTGTGACTTGCCTGTGACTGTGGCAGTGTGTGTGTGTGTGTACAGTATAAGGAGAAAAGAAATTCCCCTTCGCTATAGGCTCAAGTGTTAATCCCTTTATCAATGGCCTGTCCCTGTGGTCTCAGCGACCCTCAAGGTTGTGGCACCGACAGCTTGTCTTTACAATCCTGTCAGCGGCTTTAGTGGAACAGTCAGCAGCAAACTGCCTGCCAGCTTTCTGCCAGGACTCTCAAACAAAACTCTATGGCAAACACCACACCTCTGTACCCAGTGGACAAATTCTAAAAAAGGGTATAGTGGGTTAAAATGACCAGAGGTGAAAGGGTGGGGTAGTTACACCATACCGTAAAGACTGTGAAAAACGTTTGATTTCCCAAACACAAATGTAGTCTGTGCTAAACAGGATTTCATAGTGAAACATCATTGACAATATAGTTTTGTGCAAGACTAGAGTCTTTCCTAAAAATATCCTTATAAGTCTACCTGCTTTTTCAGTTTCTTCTGAAATCAAGGGTATTATCAGGGAGTTTGTTTGCAGTCTTAACAGCCTCTACTCTTTTGGGCATACTTTATACTAAAAGTTGGATCATTGTTGTGATTTGATTGTATTCAGCCACAACAGCATTAAGGAGGTCAGGTACTAATGATGGTTGATTGGTTTTGGATCACAAACACCAACCCAACTTATCCCAAAGGTATATGATGGAGCACCATCACTCCAGAGAACACAGTTGCACTGTTACACAGTCCAATACTGGAGGGCTTTTTACTCCTCCAGTTCACACTGGGCATGATGACCTTAAGCTCAGGTGCAACTGTTCCAGGCTTTGGCTTTCTAGGGAGAATATGCAAGCTGTGTGTGCAAAACTGAACAGCTGTGTGCCTAGATGGATTTGCTAATTTGACGGGGCGTCTAGATCCTTTAGGACAGTGTATGTGTTTGTACCGTCTATTTGTTTACATAATTAGAGTACAAAGCCAGGACTTTTGACTTTTAAAAAAAATTCACACAACATTTATCCAAAGTGGTGGGGGGGATTACAGAGGGTGATATTTCTTATTTATCTATTTATTTATTTTATTCATTAATGGGGTCGGCATTCCCTTCCTCTGCCCTGCTTGTACCAGACTTTAAGAAAGAGAGATGCTTCAGTCTTACAAGACTCACTCAATGCAAAGCCATAATGGGTTATTTTTTCCTGTTTGTTTTCTGTAATTGTTTGTCTTTGGTGAGTGGCTAAAACGGTGGTGCGGTTTAGTGTGAGCATGTGTGACATTTTGTTAATTAAGTCCCTGTAGACTTGATCCTCTTGTCACTGTCACGCAGCACTTTGAAATAGGGCCCAATAACTGAGAAGGCACATGAGCAGAGAAGAAGAAATAAATCACTGATAAACAAAGCTATAGTCAAGATCGAAGTGAACCTAACATTATTTGGGGATTAACACACACATAACTCACATATCTAATTAAAAATGGTCCTCTAAAGAACCACATCATCCACTTTCATCAAGGTGTTTCTTACAAGAAGAAACAACTTCATGTATCACAAAAAAATACAAATTTTTTGGCCAGTTATAGACAACTTAACAAGAGCCAGTGAAAATCATAAACCACATGGCAACAAGAAAATGGGATTGGATGACAGCTTGTTATTTGATATACAGTATTTTACTTGTATCCTTTTTTGTCAATATTGAATACAAATAGAGCTACACAAAATATCATGACGCTCACAGTGCATTATACAAATGTCTTCAAGTTTATATGTTATATTGTTGCAATATCAACTACTCATAGGTTTTTGTAGAGAACATTTAATCGTATAAACCCAGCTGGGTCAGTTGTGTTGGAGCAGTGTCAGGTCAGTTGTGTTGGAGAACAAGAGAAGTGATAATGCACTTTCCTCTTTTGACTATGGAAAAACTCACTAAAATCACCAGAGAGTTTGGAAAGCAATTTGGTCTGCTCAGCTTTGCGTTCTCTAACTGAATATCTTTAGGACATTAACGATAAGAAAATAAATCACTTTTCTTCTGAACATACTGCTGCTTAACTCTTTATCAGACAAAAATCCCTAAAGGACTGTCTTCATTAGGCTTCCTATTTTAAATGAGCTTCACAGCCCAGCAGTTCATTCTTTGTCACAACTATCAGATCATGTTCATGCAGAGCACTGGATTAATTGATAAGTAAAAAGTTAGTAAGACAAAAAAGTAGGTTATAATATACATAACATGCATCAGGTTTATACTAACAAACCACTTCCCATGTTAATAGTGGCTGGAATGGGTCACAGACCTGGGTCTGGACCTTTATGATGTCTTGTGTATCTGTACAACAGCTTTGCTGTGCATGCCATGGATGGTAAATATGAACATAAGGTATGTCATTTCTAACAGTAGCAATGTTCCTCACAAGGGCATTGTGGGTATGACTCACCAACAAAGTGGTATCTTTCCCTGTTCAATAATTTACAGTGATCCTTTCAAAGGACACATTGATAATGATATTACAGAATACTTAACTATAAATTAAGATGAACTCCTTGATTGACTCCAGAATGGTCTTTTGCTGAATCTCCCACCTTAAAAGTATTCATTCTTTAATTAAAGCCTAAAACACGCTTTTATTTCTTGTTCAATAGCCACTGTCATGTTGAAATTGTGTTATAGAAGAGCAACTCAGAGATGTTACAGCTCTAGATATTGGCTTGGAGGGCAGAAACTTTTGAGTTCCCACTTGGTCATAAATGCAACATGTATAACCACAGTACACGTTCAACAAGAGGCCAAACGAGCCTGATGCTGTGTTGTCATTTTGTAGTTCACCCTTTATATGCGTCTAAGCCATTACTGTCTATGAAAAAGATGAGTGGCATTTTCAGAAATTGCTCCATCATGCTCTAAAGCGGTGTTTCTCAAACTTGATCCTGAAGGCACCCTTCACTGCTTGTTCACTGCCTTAAGACACCCTCTCCAGCTCAGTAAGTGGTGTTAATGAGCTGATTAGTTTGATCAAGTGTGTAATGCAGTGAAAAAAGTGAAAACATACAAATGTGCAGGACAGGGAACCTCCAGGACCAGGGTTTTGAGGTTAATTTACCCTGTATGTTTTCCCTGTTGTTCATACTCTCATTCATTATCTAAACCAGGGTCGCAGCGGGTGCTGGAGCCTATTTTAGCACTCACAGATAGAAACAACCTGGAGAGGTCACTAATCCATCCCAGTGCTCTCAGGCTGTAAAGCAGTCATATAAGACTCGCAATATCATCAAAACAGCAATAGTTTAAACTAGTTCTGACAGTATTATAATATTTTTGATACAGTGATATATTACGTTAAAATATACTGTTTTAAGAATATTACTGATTTCCAAAAAACTGCATGTTTTATTACAAAGACAGCACAATTCATCCCATTTAACTGGATCTAGTGCATAGCAGTGTGTGATACATTGAATAAATTACTGTGTACAGTTGTAGTAGCCTTGCATAACATAGTGATGTCAATTAAATGCTAAGTAAGCATGTCAATGCATCAATCATCAATGAAACGAGTTTGTCTGTTTGCCTTTTTTTTTTCGAATGGCTCCCATTAGACTGACACTTTTGTTCCCAGAGGTGCAGAGCTGTCTAGAGGTGGTCAACCTTTGTACCAATGACGATATGTCTTTTAAACAAGGGTCATGCCTCCCTGCCACACCCCTACCGATGAATTAATGAAGGTGATTAACTGAATGACTGAAAAAAGATTGTTGATTGCACATGTATATGGTGTTTTGTATCCTCTGCCATCTAAATAAAAGCAAAGTTTTAAAAAATTAAAGTCATGATCTATTGCTCATATTTGGAATACAAACAGTCCCATAAATCAAAGCATCCAAATACACTCCATGGAAAGATGAACAAATATATTAGCCTTGTAACACTTTGGCCTACCACTTGGAGTGACAGGGACTCATATCTGACAATGCCGTTCATGTTTTTCATGAAGAAAAATGGCTTAGAGTTTTCATTTGGGCGTGTTGTAGACAACAAAATGACACACCGCTTTAGAGGCCTATGAGGTCCATTTAATGGGCAAGAGATTTGAGGGAGTTTTAAGTGTTTACCTGCAAGTACCACTTTGCAGAAATATCCTCTTGATGTCCTAAGCTGTCGGTAAAAATCTTCAAAAAATCAAACAAGGCTCCACCCTTCCTGTCAGGTACATGCTAAGCATTTAAAGAATCTATGTGTAGAGTTAGGTCCGGAGTGAAGCATTATGCTTTGGTGTCAGGGTCTGTGGGACGGCTGGACATGTATCTGAAAAGGAAGCATTCACAAAGCAGGCTCTTGTCTTTGGTCACCATGCAACAGCCGCTGCCTTGTTTCTTCCCTGCCTGGTTGCCGGACAGGGACAATGAAGTAAGTCTCTGTGTCCTTTTCTA
Organism: Clupeocharax schoutedeni; assembly: GCA_037974565.1. Taxonomy (NCBI): domain Eukaryota; kingdom Metazoa; phylum Chordata; class Actinopteri; order Characiformes; family Alestidae; genus Clupeocharax; species Clupeocharax schoutedeni. Next base: position 11,454,710 of record JBBPDH010000104.1, read on the forward strand.
GTCCAAGATGAGGTTAACGTCTCACTAGAACAAGAAAGAAGAAGAATGAGAGCTAGAGGCAGCAGGAGCCAAAAGAGGATGTTACGTCCTATTGTTAGAAATGAGATGTGTGTGTTGTAAATAATACAATACAATTGGTGAAGTGTCCCGTATGAGTATCATTAGTTGTTAACAATGAAAGTTTAAGTTGGCTCTAAAATTGACATGACATCAGGTTTTGAGTCGGTAACATCCTATGGAGACATCCCATCTTAAGAAGAATAATACGTGGTCACAACATAACTCCCACATTCCCACTAAGCTCTCATAGACATGAAATAACACAAGTATGTATCTCCAGCATGCTAAATCAAATACAATGACTTAAAGTAATGAATATAGGGAAGAAGAAAAAAGTTAACTAAAGCAAAGGGAAGTGTGGGGTAAAATCTGCCAAATGTGTGATATGGGCTCTAATGACAGATCCAAACACAATATACAGTATGTTCGGGAAATTTTGCCCAAGCGTGTCGACGTGGAGATTTAGGTCCAACTGAGTTCTATACTATTTCTAGCTCCAGTATAAGTGGGCTCAGCAGTACCGTATCTACAGTGAGACTAGAAGCTAGAAGCCATTAGACTTTAAGCTAAAAAATGGTTTTATCACCAAAATAAGGAGTGTTTATCTGAAAACTTAGTACATGGTAATCGTGGTTTTGAATAATGCAGAACAAGGCTCTAGAAGCGTTGTTTTATCATGGACAGCTCAGATAAGACTATGCTTCCTACTGCTGCCACTACTCTCCTTAATCCACGGGTTATCAGCCTGCACACATGGCTCAGGTTACTGAGAGGCATAACCCCAGGAACAAACCAGACACAGCAGCTGCACAGGCCCTTCACTCTACACTGTGTAACTGCACCTACACCGTATCACTCCAGCCCTTTCCTGAATAGCTGGCTTTCCTTCTTATTTCTTTAACTTGCTTTCTTTAGTCTTACTAACTTTCTCTGTCTCTCAATTGAATTGGATTGTGGTTCTGTTGGCTTGTCGAGTTAACCTGCTTGAAAATGAAAGCCCCTCCTTCCCTCTTCCACCTCCTCTTCCCCTCTTTCTCTCAGGTCTGTGTGACAGCCTCTATCCTTATTGTCCTGCAGCCTCACCTATTCCTACTGTGGTTTTGCACTGTTTCACTTCAAGACCCACTGAAGTCACCACCTCCCTTTCTTTCTTTCTCTCTCCAAAGCGAACGTTATTATTCCCCCATCTCGTTTCACCTCGATAGCATGTTGCAGTGCAAGCTGAAAGAAGAGGCAGAAAACAAACAGATATTATGAACAAAGATAGATTGCTCCATCTTACTTTTGTGCACAGTGGTCCTGTGTTCTTTTTGCATGGTCAACTTAATAACATTTTGATATAGCTGCACTTTTACAGATGTCACAGTGACTTTTATAAAATACACTGTTGTGTGAAGACAGATTTCTTGATTTCTTTGGATTTTTCTTTTAGCACTTCAGCTAGAACACTGTTGTCCTGGTTATATCTTTGATACCCTGTGAACCCACTGCTTTGCAGGGGCTGGCCTTCTCCTATTGAGCACAGCTGCGATATTTAAGCACTAATTAAATCACCAATTAACATGCGCGTCCGCCCTGCGCCACACTGCTGACAAAATGAAACTGATTCACCTTTTTTCTTCCCTCCCTCCCTCCCTCCCTCCCTCCCTATTACTCTTGCTTTCTCTCTCAAAGCAGTGGCAGGCTCCAGAATAGTTATCCTCCAGGCTGGCTGCACCATACAGGCCTATAACCTGATCCCAAACAGGGCAGCGATCCAGCTTTCCCCCTGCACTGCACTCCACACTGACCTCCATCTGTGTGTCTCCGGCCAGGTTACACACCTGCAGCCACTCACTCGCTCACACACTCAAGCCAAGGCTTCTCAATGACTGTCTGTCTGTCCGTCTACCCACGCGTTCTGCCACAGAAGATTCCAGCATGTCTGTTTGCCATGTTATGAGCTAAATTTTTTGTGCAGCAGGGCAGAGAGCAACTTGAGTCAAAAGAGATCTTAGCTTTTATGCACTTAACAGTTAGAGCTTTTCGAACTATATCAGAGTCCTTGAGAGACAAACACTGTATGTGTGTGTGTATGTAGATGTGTGTATATGCATACACCGATCAGCCATAACACTGAAACCACTGACAGGTGAAACGTATAGCCAAGATTATCTCAGTACATTGGCATGTGTGAAGAGGAGGGATATATTAGGGGTGGTGGTGGCCTAGTGGGTAGGATACTTGCCTCTAGTCCAAGAGGTCATGGGTTCGAATCCTACCTTAAGCACACCACCAATGGGTTCCTGAGCAAGACCCTTAACCCCAAGTTGCTCCAGGGAGACTGTCCCCTGTAGGTAGGGAATGGAAGTCGCTTTGGATAAAAGCGTCTGGTAAATACCGTAAATGTAAATGTAAATATATTAGGTAGCAAATAAACAGTCAGTTCTTGAAGTTGATGTTTTAGAAGCAGGAAAAATGGGCAAGTGTAACGATCTGAATGTCTTTGACAGTAGCCAAATTATGATACCTGAGTACCCGAGTCAGAACATCCTCACAACATCTTGTGGGTTCTTCTTGGTGTGCAGAGGTTAGTACATAAAAAAGTGGTCCAAAAAATGGACAACAGTTGAACTGGCAACAAGGTCATGGGCCCAAGGGTCAAGGCTAGCCAGTCTGGTCCAATTCCACAGGACAGCTACTGTAGCACAAACTGCTAAAAAGCAGTAAAATGCGGGCGATGCCAGAAAGGTGTCAGAACACATAGCACATCATGGCTTTCTGTCTGTAGGACTGCCTAGCTGTAGACTGGTCAGATTGCCTATGCTGACGCCTTTCCACCTCTGAAAGCACCTTCAATGAGTATGGGAGCACCAGAAGTGGACTATGGAGCAATAAAGTAAGGTGGCCTGTCTGATGAATCATGTCTTCTTTTACATTATGTGGACGGTGTGTGTGTGTCACTTACTTGAAGAAGAGATAGAACCAGGATGCACAATGAAAAGAAAGCAAGACAGGAGGAGGAGGCAGAGTGATGCTCTGGCATTGATGTTACTGCGCCCACATTATTGGCCTCTTTCAATGGGATAATGTGCCCACACTACAAAACTTGTTCAGGAATGGTTTGAGGGACATAATAAGAAGTTTAAGTTTTGACCTCCAGATTCCCCAGACCTTTGGGATGTGCTGGACAAACTAGTCCAAGTCACATGACACAAATTACAAGACTTAGAGGATCTGCTGTACACCTTCAGATTTCTTGTGGACTTTGATGGGCCAGAGCTGTTTTGGCAGCAACAGAGGGTCCTAAACAACATTAGGCTGGTGGTTTTAGCTGGTGGCTAATCGGTGTCTATTTAACAAGAGTATATGCAGCCAAAAAATTTTTAGAACTGTCGATCATAGCACTAAAGATAACAGACACAACATATTGGATTAAATACAAGTAAAATATAATGTGATTTTCCATTTTAACAAATGTTTATAAGAATAAATGTAGCGAACGGTTTGGTTCATGACTTCACGCTGTACTTCCATGTGCAGAAACTGACTTTAATGATCATGCAAAGATCATGTTTCCAGGTTAAAAAATAGGTATGCTAACACTCTGTATTTGTTTATATTTATTCTAATGTTTGCAGCGTTTGTTCTACCCTCACAAATGGTTTAACATAGCATTTTCTCAGACTGGACAGTACTGTGTATCTAAGCAATGAGCATTTATGTGTTAAAAAAACATTAATATTACAGAAAACAAAAAAAAAACATTAAAAACTGAAACTTAATAGTAGTGACTATGTCAGCATGTTTGTTTAGCCATTTCCAAACTTCTCCTTAAGGATGCACCCTATACCTGTGGCTACCAATTAATACTTGGTTTGGCAAATCTGTGCTTCATTAAGATGAATCAGGAGTGCTGGTAGTGCTTATAAAGAAATCTTTGCAGTCACTTGAGGGCATGGAGGGAAAATCTGGAACCAAATCTGTCTACTTCTAACTTTCCACAAAAATGTCCACAACCTTTTTTTTGGCAATATTAATGGTTTGTTGTATACATTCTAATGTTCTAATGTGTTTTTACAAGCAAAAAACACACACTACTGCCTAGACAAGTAATTTAAAACTGTTTTTCTAGGATATTTATGAAGCCATTTTAATCTTTTTTGCTTTTCAGGTGAAATGGATTGTTATGTGTGAGCTGTACACACACAATACATGTTACTGCTAAATGAAACTTTATATAAACCAGAAAGTAAGAAAGCATTTCCCTGTTCACCGTGCCTGAGTTAATGCCAGCATGCCAATACGCTCAGAGTTGTTTAGGGTCAGCGTGGTTCAAAGGTTGCCAGTGGCATCATGACGCCATCATAACACCAGCATTATCCTTATTTATATTTCCAAAAACGAGAACACAGAAAAAGGCTAAAAGCAGAACTCGTTTTACCTGCAAACTTTACTAATCGATTTATAAAATGATCATACCAGCAACAGAGTAGTAGTCCTAGTCTATTAGGAACTGGTTCTTTAAACAAAGTTGCATTAATAAGTACTTTGTAGTGGAAAATAAATGGCCATTCATTAGAATCCATATTTAGAGGGAGCTTAAATGAGAGCTTGTTTTTCCGCCAGCAGAGAGAGCTTCTCTCTGTGGGAGGTGGTGTATGGTCCCCTACCTGTGCTGGACTGCTTCTCTCCTCTCTCTCGCTCCTCAAATGGGCTTCAGACGCGTCGTTTCTCCTCCAGCCTCGTTTAAGCAGAGCTTGAAGAGCCGAGAAATAAATTAAAACGCGAAAAACGAAGCGTATCACCGGGTAAAACTGATAGAAATGAACGAGAAGAACGTAGGCAGCTCAGGTGCGTTCACCTCCCCCTGCCGGACTTTCGCCTCGCGCGAGCGTGCGTTCGTGTGTGTATACGCTGTGTTCGAGGGGGCGTGGCCTGTTCATCGCACAGGTTTCGTCGTTTAAAAAAATAAGCCTCGTTTCCTCAAACTCACATTACAGCAGGGGTTTCTCACTGAAAGATGCTAAACAGAGTCATCAGCAGGTTCTCTCTCCTAATTTCTCTGTGTTCTCTTTTACCACGTTCAGCCCCAGCCTCTTGCATAAAACGTGTGATATTAATTTAGACCAGACCTGGACTGACTGATTGTTAAAGGACTTTTAATAAGTCACTGTCATCACACATTGCTTACTGCACCTACACATTCCTTAAAGACTAAGTACATTAAATCTTGGGATTCCTGATCACACCAACAAGGATTTTCATGACACTGCATTCAAACACATTTATTTTAATATGGAATTAGACCCCCTTTGTGTGGGAATTTGTACCCATTCATTCTCTAATGAGGTCAGGTACTGATTATGGATAAGAAAGCCTTACTTGCAATCTCAGTTCCAGTTTTTTCCAAAGGTGTTGGATGAGGTTGAGATCAAACCCTGGCTCAAAACCTGAAAAAAAGGTGTGTCCCAATATTTCTGTCCATATAGTGCCATCATTAACTGCTTTGAGATAAAATGCATGGACGATGGACTCAGCTCCATAAGTTAGGTAACGCTTGATAGGTAAGGTGGTTTTATAGCTCAGTCCTACCCTGAAAATATATGGAAATTGGTTCTCTTATTTGCAATATGAGATTGAACTTATAAAATACATTTTAATGACTTCTTACCCACTTTCAGCTCCATCATTCTGACTCAAATATGTTTAATTTGATTAAATGGAAATATGTGGCATAATGAAATAATATTTTAACTTTTGAAAGTCCCTAAAATTGCAAAAGCCAAGCACCTTCAAACAAAGACTTTACTGTAGGGGGATGGAGAGCCATATAGTAGGAGAAGGATTACATAGAAGAGGAAAATCTCTAAGACTGTATCTGCGGTTTTAGTCTCTGGTTCTCCTCTCTATGCAAGAGTTTAGTGATGCTCTCCTCCTTCCCGTTGAGAGAAAGCACATGCGAACCTGTATGGCTCTGTAGATCTTGGGCTACATATCATTAAAGCTGTAAACTATCTGTCACATATACAGAAAAACAGCAACCACTAAAATATCTGTAAGATCTTATTATGCCTTTGAAGTATGTTCCTAACATTTAAGAAATATATGCCATGGGTCAAATACATGAAAATAATGAGAGCAAATGTTTGTGACTACCCGTGAAAATGATTCTATTGTGCCTTTTATTTATTACAAAATATATCAGTATGTTGATTTGACTGAAAAATAGACTCTTTGAAATATTCCTAGGAATTTCTTATTGTCTGGGATGCCCTCCTTTTGATTAAAGTTTACACTCAAGATGGCAAAAACCTGAATGTCATATCAGGGCAGGACTGAGACTGGCCAACCAGGCTAGGCTGGGGGGGGTGGGGTGCTGACGGGATTCTGCGCCAGCCCAGTCCAGCCCAGTCCAGCCCAGTCCAGCCCTGTGTCATATGAATACACACCTCAGTGGAAAGGAAGAGAATAAAAACATGTGCTGCCATGGTCTTAACCAGGACAGTTGGGTGAGTGTGTGTGTGCATTTGTGTGTGTGTGTGTGTGTGTGTGTGTGTTTGGCTCTGTGTATGTGTACATAAGAAACATAGCCATTATACATCCAGATGCAATGACAAAACCCATTTCTGACTACAAAAAGATCTTAGAAAAAAGAAGCAGAAGTGCAGTTTAACTCAAAATGGTGACACCCAGTGGCTGTGAAAAATAACTGTCCTCATCACCCACAACAGTGCTGATCTCAAATCAAATGTGATTCATAACTCTTTCACGTCTTTAAGATGATACACACAGTAATAAGCCGTTTTCCCTGAACACAGTTTTTCTCTTCATGTTGTGTGTTCCTCTGCCAAGAAACCTATAATGAATTCTAAGTAAATTGGACCATCACTTGCACAGAAAGATCAATCAAATTGCAAGCTTAGCTTTCAATCTATCCATATTAATGGTATCACTAAAACTCCAGCAAGGGGGCTGCAGTTTTACAAGAGTGTTTTTAGATGTGTGGAAGTGACTTTTCATGACACACAGACACACACAAACCCACACAGTAATGCAAACAAGCAAACAATTCTAAGACAGATTGAGAATAGGAAATAAAGGCAAATAGGCCAATAAAGAGTGTGGGAAAGGGGGTAATATAAGCAAGCTACATAGGAGCAAACAGTCAAGAATAAACTGGATCGAATTTAAATTTTGACCATGAATAACCCTCAGGTTCTGAGTGACATGTTCCTTGGCCAGCTTGGTCCATATCAGACCATATTGTTCAGGTATTCCCTGTGAAACTGTCTGTCTACTGCACACACACACACAAACACACAAACACGCACACCTACACATACACATAAACACATGCGTACACACACACGCACACACATAAACACATGTGTACACGCACGCACACACACACACACACACACACACAAAATCTGCAAACCCCTACTTTCCAGAAGTGAGGTCACATAATGTGAGGTCAGTCTGAAACCTGCGCTCCAGTGATTCCACATCACACACCTGGGTATACAGTAGCAAACACCATGTGTTTATGTGCATCTTCTTGTTTGTTTGATTTTCCACATCATGCTTATTATTGGTTATTAATCTTATGACTAACTATTTTGTAAATTCCACAGATATGTGGATATGATAACTACTGTGAAACCTAATATATCAGCTGTGTTGTAGAGGAAGGATTGTGAGCATGCATACATGCCATAGAGGTTTAAGTGGTAGGATAAATTCCTTTGCAGTCAAAATTAATGAAATCTAGAGCATAAAGGTAGTAAAAATCACATTAGTACAATATGCAGTGATGTTCCTCTGTTACTCATTACACTGCAGCTACTGCTGAAACTAATTTCATCTTTGATCTATACCCCCTCACTCACACATATAACCATCCCATACTCTCTACATGTCTCTCTGCTTCTTCTCTTGAATGGTGCTCAGTCTGAGCTTGAGTTCAGCTGTGGTCTGCTTTAGCTGAGTGTTTCTCCTGTGGAAAGTGTTCAGTTCTTGCTTCATCTAAAGAGGAGAAAGCAGAGCGACCATCGATCTCTCACTACCTCCCTCTCCCTCTCTCACTACCTCCCTCTCCCCCTCTCTCTCTCTCTCTCTCTCTCTCTCTTGCTGCATTTAGTGCTGATCTTTTTCACCTCTCCAGCATCTTAGGCTCATTTGTATTCTAATTGCCAAGCCTTGATTTGACATGCTACATTTTGTACAAGGCTGTTCTCTGTCAATGTTTTAGCCAATACTAGAGTGTCTGTGAATGTGGTGTAATGATGTTTTAATGGGATTCTTCAGATGAACAAAAGTAGGATTATTCATGAATTCAGATTTCAAAAACATTTGAAATCAGCCTTTGACCAGCTTGATTCTTTATAGTGTACTTTGCTGATATTTGTATTTGAGGGAAGAATACGTAAAGTCCAAAAATGGAAATTAGGCTGTGGAAATAGCCTGTTTTCCTTAAAATGAAAATAATTATATATACTGTATCGCTGTATGTATATGTGAGTCCATGTGTGTTTGAGTGTGTGTGTGTGTGTGTGTGTGTGTGTGTGTGTGTGTGTGTGAAGTAAATAGCATTGTCTTGTTACAAAGGCAGCTGTCAAGGTGTGAGATATATAAGGCAGAAAGTGAACAGCTGATGTGTGGCAAAAAGAAAAATTGGGCAAGTATAAGGATCTAAGAAACTTTGACATGTGCAAAATTGTGATGGCTTGACAACTGGGTTACAATATCTCCAGAATGGCAGGTTTTGTGGGGTGGTTCTGCTATGCAGTAGTACACACCAGGGCAGGGACATCACTAGGACGGAAAGTCAAGCGGGCTTAGCCCCCAGGGTTGTAGGAAGGAATTAGCGTGAACAGGCTCTGGTTGCAATTCGCTAACAAGCAGAGCTGTGTAGCTTCCCCTGGGTCCTAATACCCGCCTGCTACCAACAGCAGCTTCAACAGCCAGAACATCATTTTAATTCAATAATGATAGATAGACTTATTATTTTTCATTTCAATACATAGTCTTGTTTCTATTTGTAAAGTGCGTATCTGCTAATATCTTGTTTGAAATGTTTGGATATATAATTTAAAAAAAGGATAATTACTATACATTTAGGGTGGCACATGGTTTTACTGACGTGCATGGGGAATAAAGATTAACCCGTTTGATTCAAGCCCACAGAAGAGCTACTATAAAACAGACTTCCGTAAAAGTTAATGCTGACTGTGACAGAAAGTGTACTGTGGCCTTCTGCGTAAGGGACTGTTACTTTGACACACACAACCTAATTACTGTTGCACCCCATCATGGAAACAGCATTCCCAAAGGACAGTGACCTCAATTCAATGTGCCACAATTTAAAACTGTTCAGGAATTGTATGAGGAACATGACAGTGACTAGGTGTTGATTTGCTAGTCCAATACATTCAAGCCCCATCTTGCAAGTTACAGGACTTGCTGCTGGTGTGTTGGTGCCAAATACCACAGCAAACCATGATTCAACCAGTCAGAGCTGTTTTGGCACAACAAAAATAAATACACCACTTCATACAGGTGATTTTAATGTTGCGACTGATTATTTTGCATGGTTATTCATAAACTTTGACACCCCTATGTATACATATAGAACCACAGTTACACTAACACACAGTTCGTAATGTCATAAGTGGATCCCAGTAGAAACAATGACTTTTCAAATGTTGCATCCTAGCAGTCCCCCATTTGATTCTGTTCCTTTATCTGACTGGTGATCCTCTTTTTAAGCTTAGGCATCCACCAGTGCTGACACAAATCACAAAATGAACTTGGATGGAGCTCAGTTCATCTGTGAAATATCTTGTTGTATAAAACACTCTATTATAGTTTATAATTAGCATTCAGTATTGTTATTTGAACTTCGGTCCTCTTTTAATGGCAAATGTTTCTGTGGCTTTTACTCTCCGCCACAATCCAATTAGGCCCTGGAGACTGTGCAGAGCAGGCCTAATCTTTCCGATAGGGCATTTGTAACATTTAAAAGAGCAAGTCCTTTCTCAATGACAGTATGTGAGTGGAGCACAAAGGCAGGAACTCTGGAGTGTGGTGGATTCAAAACACCCTCATCTAGTCATAATCCTAATGATAAAATATGTGCTCTCTTTCAAGATGAAACACGCCGCGTGTGTCACACATCAATTGTGTTCAATCAACAAGCTTGTGTTGGTGGTTATTATTCACTGAGAGTGTTGCGGTTGATCCTGGGGGGCTTTGACAGAGGAATAAAGGCAAGATAATAGATGTGCACCGTCAAAGGCACAAAGAGAGGAGGAGATACAAAACGAGAAAGGCCAGGAGTGACCTGATAATGTGTGAGCATGTGAGTGAATGAATGAGAGAGAGAGAGAGAGAGAGAGGGAGAGAAAGAAAGATAGAGAATATCAAAACACAAGTGTGAAATAACTTACACTTGCTGATGGTGTGCGATTTTTCATTAGTTGCAGGCTTGCTGCTGGCTCATGCTGTGCGACACTCCTACAGTGACCTTGGCTTGGTCTCGTGTCACTCACGACACATGGCTACTCAGTGGTCAGTCTAGGTCAGGTATGACTCTGCTTGGTAATGACCCACTCACCCATTCATCTTGAAAAGTGACCACTTGTAGTCAGAGGTGTGTAGTACAATGACATATTATTTGACATGACAACATATTTGATTTGAATATTCAAATCACTGGAGTAAAACACATTACATCAGCAAAAGATTGATGTTCAAATGCTCACGATATTTGTGTTGATTTAATGTTCACATTTAAATCACTTACATTCAAAACATAACTTTTTCAGTTTTATCAACTAATTAACTCAATAGCATGCAATCTTATATACAATATTTTGGAACGATAGGGCTTTTACTTGTACTCAGCCCAGTACCAGGACTTTACAAGAAATACTTAGGAAGTGCATTGAACATGAAGGCAATTAGCAGTTGGTGGCCTGGTGGTTAGTGCGTTCTCCCTGCAATCAGGAATGCTTTCCAATCGAATGCTAAGCACCTCTGAGGTACCGTCCCGACAAACGGCTTCCTGGGGCGCTGTGTTCCTGCCTGCCCGCTGCTTTACTTGGTGAATGGGTTAAAAATAGGGGAAGAATTTTGTGCTGTGTTCACGTATGACATAATGGTCACTTTCCCAATATTTTTGTGTGTGTTAGGGTTGTACAGATAAACTGTTGTCCGGTTACATGTGAAAGAGAACCAAACAGGCTTTTTATTACGGCTATGACTACGGATACAGCAGCAGAATATGAAGAAATTGCTTGTATTAATTGTATTAATAGTTGTATTAATGTATTAATTGTATTAAGTATGGAAACTTTAAAAATCATGTTTGGTGTTGACTGCCTACTTAAAGTGACCTCCAACATTCATAAAACTAAAGTGACCATCAGGAGCAGAGTGAGTGTGTATTATTTGCCTTTTTCTTTATTGCATCTGTCTTGATCTTAGATATCGGGTAGATCTCTCTCTCCTTCTTAAGCTTTCTCTCTTAGCACAGACGCAGCTGCCAGACTTCTCGGTCTGAATCCTCTCCCGTCTGCTTCATTCACTCCTCAAACTCTCTGCCAGGCCTGAGTGTCCCCCTGACACTTTGTGTGCATGTGTATGTGTTTGTACATGTTCTGAAATTCGAGAAAGAAAGAGGGAGAGTGGGAGACTGTGGTGCACAAAGATGCCAGAAAAGATTCTCCAGAGCAATGAAGTTAAATAACCTTTTAACTCCATGGTCCTTCAAGAAACTCAACTGAAACCACAGAACTGAAAGGTTCTTTAAGGGAACAGTGGTTCACATATCGCTGCAAAGAACCCTTTTCGGCACCATCCTCTTTGAGAGTCCATTAATCTGCACCTATGAGTGAAGAAAATGAGCAAAAAATGAAGTCAGAGTGAGATAGAAGAAGAGAGCCAGTCAAGCAGAGAAAATGCAGAAAGGGAGAAGGTAATAAAAAAGGGAGATAAAGAAGGAACTTAAACAGAAAGGAAAGCACAAAAAAACAGGGAAAGGGAGGGTGGATTGATTTAAATGGGGAAAAAGGTACAGGTATATGAAAAGGTTAAGCCTGGTCAAGCAGAACACTTTCCTCTGAACTTCCCACTTAAACCATCGTCTTTTATCCTGATCTCTAACATGGCCTTCTTCATTCAGGGTTACACCACTGGCATGGAGGCCCTAATAAGATTAATTTAGCTCGGGCTCAGGAGTGAAATAATAAGGTGATTATGCAGAGCCTTCATCACTCAGCCTCTCCCGCTGTTCTGGATTGATGGAAGCCGACGTCGCATTTCCTTCACGATAGCGGCGATGTCCTCGGCCAAACGCCAGCGTCCCCCTTGATTAATCTGTCTCCTCTCTTCTAATCAGTATCACAGCAGGAGAGTGTGGCCATGTGCTTTAAACATCCTGCTTTCACACTCTTATTTGGGCTGCTTTATGAGACAGACCCCCCCACACACACACACACATTCATGGATAGACACAACATTGCACTCAAACGTACACAATCTAAACCACATATCCTCTGTAAAAATCATTTTTGTGGATATATGTGCATAATGATTCTAATATAATGGGTGTATTCAACCAATTTAAGGGATTTTTTGTTTTAATTATTTACAATCTGTGGCTGAGATGCTTGAGAAAATGATCTGAGAAAGTTGTATAACATCAATAATGAAGTTTTGGTGAAATTAGAAGGAGGGTCTGACAATTGGACATTTTCTCAAAATCTATCACCACATGACCAGGAGAACCTTTCAGACTGAAAATAACAATTTTAATGCACCCTCTGGTTTCAAAAATTTCCTTTGGAAAAATGTTGACTCTTGGTGAAGTAACTTCCTTGGGTTCTAACACAGACAAGATTCCTGAACAATTCCTGAAAGAGTTCCAACCTAAATAACTGCGGACTTGAGAACATGGGTGTCGTTAGGTCTATTTTGGAGGGTGTGAAGCCCCCACCCCCCAATGATCCCAAGCCACCATAAATATACAGTCATTATTATACTATTTTTAAATTATATATTCAAACATTTCATACAAGATATCACTGAGCACAGATATGCACTTTACAAATAGAAACAAGACTATGAATTGAAATGTAAAATAGTAAGTCTAGCTATCATTATTTAATTAAAATGATGTAGTGGCTGTTGAAGCTGCTGTTGGTAGCAGGCAGGCATTAGGACCCAGGCGGAGCTACACGGCGCTGCTTGTTAGCGAGTAGCAACCGGAGCCCATTTAGTAATATTTCTCTGGTAGCGCGGTTTGTACTCAGTTCAACAGAACAATACTAATGAGTAGGTGACAATAACGGTTCATTGCTTACCTTTACTTGTTTCCTTAAGTGAAAGGAAAGGTTTGGTGAAACGTTTTCAGCCCTCTATACACGCTAATTCCTTCCTGCAATCCTGGGGGCTAAACCATCCTTGTCTTTCCGTCCTAGTGACATCCCTGACACATAATTGCTTACACCTGAAGCACGACAACAAAATCGCTGTCACTATTTGTGGCAAGTCACAGTGTTCACAGAAAAAAATATGCTATACATGAATGAAATGCAGGCTGCTGTTGTATTGTCCAGTGCACACAGCATAGAGGAACAGATGTTGAAAGTTGCTGATTAGGTTAGCCGACTAATCTGTAACAGTTGGGAAACAATCAATCAGGATAATGTGCTCAAATCAGACTTGGAAATTGTTTTAATTTTAAGTTTCATGTAGGGGTTGAGATACTGGTGTGTGGATCATTTGAATATTTTGATTGGAATTTAGCTTCTTTTGGTTAAATCTTTGGGAACTCTAATTACTGAACATGAGCATCTGTTCTGGTGTGTCTATTTTGTCTATTTTGGGTTTATCAGCCTGTGGCCACTGCAATGTTCAGTGCTTGATAGTCAATGTGACACACCTCATTTTTGTCATCTTTTAACTTTTGTATTTTGGATTTGTTTTGCTGAATAGTTCAGTTTTAGGTTGCCAACCCATGCTGCTCTATTATAATTTTTCAGTCTCAAAAGTAAACACACAACTTTGGAGTTGCAGTGGGAGTATCAAAGCAAGTGGCTGCCACGTTGCTTTGGGAAAATACATACGTGAATTTCTTTGGATGTAGTGGGGAAAAGCATTCTTATAGGATTCATCTTTAAGAAGCCTAAATATTTGTATTGTATATTTCATTCTATTTCAATCTATAGTGTTGCATTTCATTCTATTGAACAGTAAACCATTAACCATTAACCATTAACAGTAAACCATTAACATGACAAGTGATTCCAAGCCATTTCATGAATATATTGTCTGACAACGTACAACCTGTGTTTACTGTAAACTTGTTTCTTAAAACACACACTGACCTACATGTAGCACAAAACCTAAAGTCACTTTCGCCAGCAGAACTGACCTAGTCCAGTACCAAGAGCTTCTCCTGGATCATGGCCGTGTAACAGAGTGTAAAGATACTCCAGACTGCCACTCTCCTTCTGTTCCATGCCCTCCATCAAATTCCCATTCTCTGCCTGCATCACTGGCACTGATGCTGCAGCTCCAGATACTGTTCATATTCCACCATCCACTTCTGCCCGCTCTCACACTTAGAGAAAAGAATAAGGTAAATGTGTGACAGAGGGCTAAGATTTGACTGTCAAGTCAAGAAGAGTCATTGTCTTCAAATGGAATGAAATTGCAAATGTTCATTCTAAATCAATCGAATTATATTAAAATTAAATGTGCCTGATGAACGTTACCTGCTGTGCTTTTATGCTTGTCCCTCACGCTCTCCTATTCCTACAGCTTTTTGCTGCATTTCTCATCATCATCATCATCATCATCCTCATCATTATCATCATATCTGCCTGGGCTGCCACATCTTCTATGCTTTGATAGCAGAAGGACAGAATAATGGGTGCTGCTTTGCGTTAAACAAGACTTTTTTTTTCATTTCGTGGGGAAAAGAAAAGCCTAATATGGAGTGAAGTGTATCATGGATGTTAAAATGCAGCATAGGGACGATTCAAGTACAACAGGTATTCTGCAAGATTTGTCCTAAAGAGCAAGTGTAGGGAAGGGAAATATTTAAACTAATATAATAATCAAGTGAAAAATATTGTTTACAAATGATACATGTTCATGTGTGTGCCTGTGTGTGTGTGTGTGTGTGTGTGTGTGTGTGTGCCTGTGTGTGTGTGTGTGTGTGTGTGTGTGTGTGTGTGTGTGT
>JBBPDH010000104.1:11470101-11481582 GCA_037974565.1 Clupeocharax schoutedeni
CAAGTGTTTTAAACAATTTTTTTTTCATTGTTACTACAGTATAAGAGTACAAGTACAGGACAGTTATCCCCCCGCTTTTCATGGGAACACCCACGTATATTGAAAAAACGCTTTGTTGTGTTTTGGTAAAAATTGCCTATTTTTATAGTATAAACCCCAAATAGGCTTCCAGAACACATTCATTTCATTTAAAACTCAGTTTAACGCATTACCCTGAAAGAAAGTGTAAAGGTAAATAAATAATCAGAATCAGAGAACTAAAAAAAACGCCAGTATTAGTAATTAGCATTAGCAGCATGCAAAGACTCGTACACAAAAGACACGTTGAAATAACTCTCTCTACCCACATGTTTAGACAGGGCACAGCTTACTAATACTAAATAAACTGAGATAACTTGAAAATGGGGTGGGGGGGGCATTTAAATGACTAAAATACAAGGACAAGACATTTAGCATTTAGCAGTCATGCTGCAGCAGGCTTCTTCTTCTTCTTTTTATTTTTATGGCGGTTGACAACTTTACAGTGTATTACTGCCACCGCCGTTAAGTTCTCAGAAAAATCTGCGCTAGACTGAATTCACGAACGCCAAGGAGTTACTGAATGTGTATGTATATATATACATACACACCACTAGAGGAGTTCCAATGGTCAGTATTACAACAAAAACTCATCATCTTTAATTATACCATACAAATTCTAAATATGTTATATGCAAATTTATGACTAAATGCTTTTAAAATACACGAGAGATTAGTATTACAGTCCTCACACAGACTGTGAGAACGGAGTCCCTAGTGGGGTCCCTAGTCTGTCTGTGCTGAGCAGTCATCCATAACCACAATCTGTGCTCAAACACATTCACACACACTGTCTGTTGACCTATTGTCTCCACAAACAACGTGATGATTCACTATCTCAAAAACAAGAGTGCTGTACGTGTGTGTGTGTGTGTGTGCGTATTGGTGTATTTATATGTATACCCCTGTTATCAAATACACTGAGTTTGCCCACGTTGAAGGCAATTCTACCGTTGTGCCATTCCCCCAAACACAGGGGCGACTGAAAAATCTCTATCTAGTAGATAAACCTCAGTCATACACTGATGGCCCTGATAATCCTGAATACACTCACCAGGGCTGAGGCCCAGCACAGACGCCACCAAGTCATGGGAAAGTATCCCTGGGCATCTACCGTTCCTCCAGTCTGACCTATGAGCAGCATTATCAGCAGTCTATGTCTTATCCATAATGAGTAAGGCATAGTAACTATAGCATAACAACGTGGGCACAATGTGTTCAGGCTATCATAATGGTGTTCCATCTCTCAGTGTTGTCTAAATCTCTGTTTTGTCTTTGACCTGAAGTAGATTCTCAGTAGCCTCTTAGATTAGAATGCAGAACGCAAGCACTGGCAGTGAATCCTCCAGTTTAACTGTTCCCAAATGCTCAGTTAACCATTCTGAGCAACATGTGGTTATATCAGTAGAGGTATTTTATGGACTTACCCATATGCTCTTAAGAAATAAAGGTGCCAAAAAATGGGTTTCTAGAGCAATGTCAAATAACTACCTTTGTTTTCTTAAAGAACATAGAAAGTAACAAAAAGTTCCTCTACAGCACTTCTCCTAAAAGCCCTTTCCTGGCACCTTTATTTTGAAGAGTGCACTCAAATAAAGAACGATTTCTAGCTAGGCACAATGCTTTTTACCTCATAAATGGAAATGTTTCTGTATTGTTGTAATTATATATTACAAAGAGTAGTTTGAGCCACTAGAGGACAGTATCAAGCAAAAATCAGCTCAGTGACT
The DNA here is from genome assembly GCA_037974565.1 of Clupeocharax schoutedeni. Taxonomy (NCBI): domain Eukaryota; kingdom Metazoa; phylum Chordata; class Actinopteri; order Characiformes; family Alestidae; genus Clupeocharax; species Clupeocharax schoutedeni. The sequence continues at coordinate 11,471,910 of JBBPDH010000104.1, forward strand.
AATATATCACTATATAAATGCGGCAGACTCATCTTCATTATGTTTATGCACTATATAACTGAGGAGACGATCTCAGGGGCACATTATAGAGGACGATTAGCTAAATGTCTGTGTGGGCAATGAAGTGAAATACCCTTATGATTCACCTGTGCCACCAAGCACCTCATTCCATAACTGTAGTTCTGGTGAAACTGAGGCAGAATCTTGCTCTTTTCTCTTGCATAATTTATCATCACTCTCTCTGACAGTGAGAATAATCCAGGGCCAGAGGTAACACATGCAATACCATTTCCCTGGCGTTCACGCCTTTCTCATTGCTATGTGGATACGATGTTACTTATTCAGGATTATCTGGATGTGATAATACTGTTGGTCGGAACCAATGTCATATCGCTCTGAACTCCCACTGTTGGGCACTGGGCAATGTTCTTGAAAGCCACAGCGCTCTTCCTTGCCTTCAGGTTTAACATGCCCTGCTAATTGTCTTCATTATACTCTTACAGAGCCCTGAAGCTACACATTATACAGTGGGAAAGAGGGTCATTGGGAGAGTAGTTATTGTCCTATAAAAGGTCTCACTTTCAGTAACATTGAGTTCTGAGGCATGTCGAGTCTTTAATCTGTTTACTCTTATATTACCTAAATGAATTTGCCTTCAACACAGAGCGCCTCAGGTAAAATGGAGGTGATTCTCATTTTATGCACTCTACCAGCAAGACTGTTAACCTGAAAACTGCAGAATATGGGATTGATGCAACATGAGACAATCTCTTTTTAACTCTTTCACGTCATTTTGGTACGTGTAGATTTCCATCAGGCTGTTATCATGCTCAGCTGCTAAGAAAAGGCAGTGCTCTGGTATCAAAGGGCCTTTTTTAGTATTCTCTTTCATTTCATTGTGTTCATATGAAATGTGAAGTGTTCTCTGTTACTGAGTGATAAGCTTGTATTAAACAATGTAGAGTGGACTCCTTATCCTCTGCTCACAAATTCTAATGAAGAAGTAATGTCTAGCTTGGAGTGCAGCAGTGGTGATCAATGGAAAAATCTCAGCTAGCAATTGTTGGGTGTATTGTTAAGGATCTTCATTATGCACAGACCTTTCACCAACACTTTATCTAAAGTTGGTCAAAGGCATAACTTGCCATTCAAATGGTAGCAAGTTGGATCAAACAGTCAAATCGTTTTCAGCTCTTTTGCGATTTTGCACCAAAGTGAATACATTAATGTGACATGCGGCTTTCTGGAAACATTTCTGTAAAACGATCACTTTCCATTATTAGTTTGACATTTGTGAAAGTATTTTTGCATCCTTGCACTGCCTTACTTTGGCACTGTTCTTTATGCTAGAGGGTTTATCTGATGGGCCTAAAACCATGTCTGGGCCTTACAAACTTATCAAATGTCAGTTCTTTCGGTCTAACTTCATCATGTGCACACAGCAATCTACACAGAGGTTTGACTGCGAGGTAATAAATGGAAGCTCACAAATCATTTTGCTTTTTTTCCCCAGTTGGCCAAGAACTGAACGGGTGTCACCACCGTAATTGTCATGGGCCTACCAGGTGAAGTGGAGTCTGTAATGGGAGAGAATGGGTTCATTGCTCGTGTCACATTCCTTTGTAAAGTGCCTGTTGTTTGAAGAAAGAATCTACCACAGTAAGAGTCACCCAGGAATGCAGTGTGAGTGAGACGCACCTTTGACAGGTGAGAAAAGATATGAGGATGAGCGTCACTGAATGTGAAAAGGCCACTTAATCTGCTTGTTTGCTCTCCATACACACTTGCTCTGTCTTCTGCATGGCAGACTTTTCCACAGTTCATTCATTAAAGCTGCTTATCAGATAACTCTGCCTTACTGAGCTTTTTATATGGTGGTAAATGTCAGTGGACACAATGAAGTGGTGCGATGCTCTGCTTTTCAGTTCTTTCAGGATAGTATAATCTTTATCTTTTCCACAATTGATATGAAAATATAATGTATTGCTGATTTCAAATAACAGATTCACTTTAAACTTTAAACTTGTATGCCAGTGTGTGAGATTTTATTTACCCTTATGAAATATTGATGAATCACTGAGGCACACACAGCGTTTTTCATGCATAAGTGAGATGAGAACACTGGCAGTTGGCATTTCTGACAACATTTGGACTGAGACAGCCGCAAATTTGAATCTTTTAAAAGCTCTTTCCCCTGTGATTAAATGCTGGCAATATTAAGTAAACAGCCTCGTTTCTTTCGAAATGTGGATGAAAACAGAGCGGGCCGTTCCTCCCTCACAAATTGACGAGCCAGCTAAATGCCACATCTGTCCTCAACTACCACTTATGCTCAGCGACAAAAGAGGGATTGAGTTTCTTCAGAGAAGTCCAGCAATGTTTGCAGAGTATCATTTGGGACGTGGGCCTGCTTGGGCCTTGTTCCAGGAACTAGGTTGGGAGGGAGCTGTGTTTTGGTGTTTTAAGGGCCTAAAGAAAAATGTGAAAGAGGACCTGATCTTGAAAGACAATTATTAGTTTATTTAATCTTTGTTGACAAGAAAGAATGATTCCCTCTGCTGTTCATCTACTGAAAAATCAGATAAATGTTAAATATTTTACCTTGATTTTATTTCATAATCTTTCCAGCTTTACCAAAGTTGGTGGCATTTCTATATGCCTTATGCTTCACATTTTTAAAGACCTTGTGGACAGAGAAACTGGCAATGTTTGACTCTTATTTACAACATAAGCGGAAAGACTAATAGCATGCGAGGCGCAGAGCCAGCACACTTGTAGTGAAATTGCTGCCATGGGATCATCATTTTGAGACTGATGGGCCCATTAAGTTCAAAGAGACTCAAAGATGGCCCATTAAACCTTTACTATGAGCTGTTCACCTCATAGGCCAAATGTGGGAGCAGCTAACCACAGCCTGTCTATCAAATCCCTTTAAATAAATCATTCCCTTCTTTTCTCTTTATCATGGGCCGTGTTCCAAAAGCAGAGGAACCTGCTCATTGTTTGCCATGCATTTCAGTTCGCTTAACTTAGTCTATCAGTCACCTTTCACAGTGAGGACCATTTGACGGATGGGACTGATGTCCAATTTGAAAGCTGAAAAATAGGTCATGTAATCCACTCTTTGCTGTCAGCTCCATCTGGGCCTTTGAGTTTTACTGGAAAACCCCACCATGACACAAACGCTTTGTACTTGCTCTTTAGCACGGCTTGTGATGTCAAAGCCACTGAGCTCTGACAAACACACTTCGTCTCCACCCAAACCAAATCAAACCTTCCAGAGGGGATCTCTCCAGGGTAAATTTGTTGATGTCAGAAACAAAGTGGCTGAATAATGTATGACTCATCTGTGAAGCCCATACTCAAAGTGATAGGGATGGTGCCATACAACTAGTCCTGTTCAAGGAACAAGCAATTGCTGACAAGCAGTCTCCAGTGAGCCACCACAGAAACACAATCGAATGCCCTGTGAGCATGTCTACACGGAGCCCTGATCGGCAGCCAGGGTAAGCGTCTCTGCCAGCATCCTACGATCACACACCTGGCAGTGCTACGCGTAGTGCACTGTCCCGCCAGATCCTACTGTGAATCTGTTGATACAGAGCAAATTGGGTACCTGGGTTCCAGTCTGTACCATGCACTTTGATCTGAAGTTCAAAGGTTCATGTATTTTTGTAATGACTGAGAAAAAAAACAGACCTCGGTAGCCAGTACTAGCCAATACTAGTTATTACTGTTAACTGTTACTGTTACTGTTGCTACAATAACATGTACATTCTTTATTCAGTCTGTTACACCTTAAACAGTATTGGAATTCACTGAGTTATTTAACAATTATACTGATATAAATATATTCTGAATAGGTATTTATTATATTAAAAATTGTGGTGTTTTGTGCTGCAGTTTACCAGTCGGTGTCACTAATCACTAAGCTAAACAACTGGTTGTGGCCTGGGGTTAAAATTGGCTTTGTAATGTGGTGTAATCTTTGGGGGCAATTTTGTCAGTAGGGGGTTGTGGAAATGGAAGCATGTAATGTTCTGTTGCCAGCTTGACATTTTTACTTCCTATTGAAAGTGAATTATAGTCGATAGGTAGCTAGCTAGCTGAATACATGTTTCAAATAGGTCTTCAGGAGAAATTAATTATAGCTTGAAGACTTATAGGTTGGATTCTACAAAGGCAAAGTAAGGTCACCTCACCTTCTTTTTATGCTTAGGTCACATTACACATTAATATCAGTAAGTGCAGGCTAGCTAGACTAGCAGACTGTGTGCCTTCGCATTCTGGTGTATCTTGGGAACTAGTCCTAGTGTGCCTTGGAATTAATCTGATTTATGATGATGTACTGAGCTATAATAAAATGTGTGCCCTACAAATACTTTCATAAATGATGTGGCAAAATGTTTCAGAATCAGCAATGTCTCTAGTGTCCTCCCCTCTCTGTTTCTCTTTTTAATGCTTACACAAAATCGTGTCATGCTAAGTGATGTGATGTAGCCACAGGATGGAAATAGGCGATCACATGTGTCGAACAGAATGTACCCTTTAAAATATTTATTTATGATTTAACTTATAATCTATTTCAGTTCATTTAAGGCAGTTGGTTGCCACAAAATAACACACATAATTTTGAATTCTAAGAAGGGAAGGGTTTACATATTTTGAAACAATTTAACTCACCATTCTCATTCATTTATGTAATATGCAAAATAAAATATTCTGACCTTGATATTCATGAATTCTAACTTTTATTTTCATGAATTTATAAAGCAACTGATTTTTCTGTAACTTTTCTTACTGTAAATGAAAAGAATATAAAGGTCAAAGACATATTTTCTTAAAATAATAGTGCAAAATGCGTTTTATTAAAATATTTTTCCCTAAACATAATCTAAACATATTCCCTTCTACTAATGTAGTTTTGTAGTTTTCAGAACTTTTTACATTGCAACTGTGTTTCCACTTTGAGTGAAGAATCACAGTATAAATGCATATCATGCTGGTGAAAAGAAATTCAGGGATTTGATAGACAGTCTGATATGAATTAAAGTGTTTCAATTGAAAAAAATGCCCATAAATGGAATGATGGATTACACTTTATTGCCTGTTAAAGGCACATATTCCATCCAAGCAAACATACATTTAAACTAAACATGAGGAGGTAAACAAGTTTATGGTAATTACAGCCCAGAAATTTAATATGAAATAATTTTTTTTCATATTAAATTTTTTTCAGTGCTATTTTTCTGATCCTTAAACTAGTTTGTGATTCTACATGCCCGTGCATGAGTTGTACGTGTTAGTTAAGGTTTGAGTGGTGTTCACTGTTATTGTTATAGGGCTCAGAGGGGGGTGAAAAAGAGACAGCTAGACAGAACTGGCGACTCCACGTCCATCCAGATAAGAACACAAAGGCACCTCTCCTCCTTCTTATCCAGCGCTACGGCAGCAGTGTCTGTGCTGGGGAGGTGATGCCAATCACTGGTTTGTCACTCAGGTTGAGCTCAAACAGTGATCAGGTTACGCTGACTGAGGTCCCTCTTACTGAAACACTTAGCTCAAGAGTCTCTCCTTTGTTCAGACATGCTGCCACCCCACTTACACCTTTTAACAAACTCGGGTTGGGTTTCCCTGCACCTTGTCCTCGAATACAAAAGACAGGTAGTCATGCGATGTCGATTTCACTTCATCTTACATTTGTTATGGTAATAATAATACAACATGGAGAGAGAATACATATTGTTGTCTTTCAAAATGTTATGTTTTAAGAGAATTAATTTTAAAACGATTAATCCTTTAGAATAATACATACATACTGTTCAAGTAATCTTTTTTAATTATGTGTTCCATTTATAGCACTGACATATTTGAGGTCCATTTGCAACAGAACTTCATGTGAGTTTTTGTTGCTGAAAGCCTTTAGCTTCTGAGGTGGTCAGGTTAGCTCCAAAGGTTATGCCCACTTATGTTCTACCAGCAGAGAAGCTGCCAGTTTCCCTTCACCAGCTGCAGGGAAAAGACAAACATGAGCCAGTTTTATATTTTGTGATTTTGCCATTTGCTATTTGATGGTCCTACTCAGACAGTGATCCACAAAAATATGACTTCTTAAATAGAAGTCTTATTGGTGCCCTGAAAACATAATATTTTTTCTTTTGGTGGAACTAATTCTTCACACTCTGAAGAAACATGTCAACACGGCAGTGATAAAAATATAATTCAGCTCCCATAATATAATATGATATAGTATAACATAATATAATATAATATAATATAAAATAATATATGTTTATAGAAATAACGTGGGTGACCATTGACCATTGTTAGCTACATTAGCCTTGTAGCAACAGTGCTAAACGAAGGAGAAAAAAATTAAACGTCTTTGCTGATTGACCGCATCTGGGTTAAGTAGAAACTGACTCAGCGAGTTTGATACCTGTTTGTGGTCAGAATTCCAAGACAGCACATTTGGCTTCACTCTGTTGGGTTCACACGTACTTCGGTTGTCCTCCCTGAAGTCTGCCGTGTCCAATCTGATTTCTTCTGCATTCATTCTCATTCTTTATGTTGATCATTTATTCATAGACATTCTTTCATATTTTTTAGGGCACAGTTGTTTTATGTATGCACCAACATTTCAAATCTTTATTCCTTGAAGTGTACAGTAATCTCAGAATTACACTTCTGGTCCACTTTGCTGGATATTGCACACTTTTTGGCGTCACACATATCCATGTCAGCTGAAAGACGTCTGTCTCTGTCCTGATGAATAATTTGATTTGACTTTTGCACATACAGACACACGCACAGACACTTTCTCTGCATCTATGAACCATTGCAAAATTCAGAGGTGGTATTGTCACGCATCTTTTCGCTCTCTGGAGACATAAGGTATTCTTTTCACTCAGAGATATTCTCTGATAGCATCAGTCCGCACCACTGAGTGGAAAGATGCAGAAATCCAAACAAAAGTACATCAGTCAAAGAAGAACCAGAGCAGTGATGGAAAAGAGATACATGTGTTTGTGTGTGTGGGTGGGTGAGTGTATGTGTGTGTGTGTGTGTGTGTGTGTGTGTGTGTGTGTTTGTAGATGTCTGACATTCACACTGATAATCGAGGTCTCATCAGCTCGCTGTGGCTCCTCTGGCAGAACGAAGCTCTGACTAGATCTGAATTCAGCCACTGGGATTCAGCCACTGGGATGTTATTCTGTTGTATTATTTCCTTTATGTGAGCACATTAAATGTAGCCCCTAAGTAGCAAATCTCTTGGTCTTTAAATAAATAGGTAAGTCTTATTAGAAGTAATATGAAGAAAATAACTATATTTTCCTTTTTCTGACAAGAGCTCTTGCCTAATTTCTGTCAGTGTTTACAAATGTGGCGAGCTCAAATAATGCATGACTCTAACATGCTCTATTAGTTAATGCAAGTGCAGCTATATTTGTCAGTTTGACAAAATGACAAATTACCCCATAATACAGAGCAAAATTGTGCAGAAAAACACCCCCGCTTTCTCCCTCTCTCTCTCTCTCTCCCTCACTGTCTCTTGCTCTCACACACACCACTGCCTTTGTGTATACTGAAAATTGCTATTACAACTGTGGGCCTTAAAATAAACCTCATCAATTATGCTAAAGAAATAGTGCAAAAGAAATAGTCTGAAGGCAGATGGCCCAGTCTGGACTGGTGTCACTCCTGTTTTAGACTGAAAATCACCGACTTCTGTAAGCATCCATGGCAACAATATTCAAGGACATTGCACAAAGGACGCAGCCAAAACTGAGAAATAATTTCCAGCATGTCTTTAATAGTGTTTGCATGTACACTGCTGTTGTTAAACACACGGTTGGAAGTATCTGAGCAAGACTGGGCACAATACCATCGTTCAAAGTGCTAACATCTTCACAGTGGGCTCTAAAATTGAGCTGTGTCAAAATTATGCCATACACCTATTGGCATAATGGAACTCCAGGGACTAAAATGGTCCAAATTATCGTAAAAGAAAACTAAAAATAAATGCAAGCCCTGCTTTCCCATCTCAGCCAGGGGCCCAAAGCAAACAGGAAGGCAGTGTGTGGAGAGAGACATGGAAAATGAGACGCCTCAGGAAATCAAAATAATTATGTGGATAAAAACGATAGCTTGGTCCAGGAGCCGCGAGGTTGAGTTGCATGACGCTGGCATCCCTTCCACTGACAGCAGAACACTGGTATGTGTGAAGCCTCTGAAAACTACTATAAAGCCCCCCATGGATAGCAGTGTGGGCTGTCTGGGTTTTGATAGCCAGGATTTTTCATTTCATCCATTTTGGGAACACCCTCACAAGCATTAGCCAAACGTCTTGTAGGTACTTTCTGAAGAAAAAAAAAACCTCACTGCTTTTGGGTTTCCTGAGCCCACAGTCTCAGCGTCAGATGGTCTGCCAGAAGCACACTGACAATCGGATGTACATTGAGTCCTGTTGTGCCCATAGTTATGAGAATTCTTTCTACACTACTTGGCTGTTCACATCGCTGTGTTTACACACTTTCCAGCAGCAATTTTTATCAGTTCAACAGGAAGCAAACTATTATCAAGCTAAATACTAGCTAATCAGGAGGCAAGCAATTGGAGGCAAGCAGTCGCCTGTTCTGCCCACTGTGACAACAATGAGCCTTTCAGAGCGTGATATAGTCACTGAAATGAAAGAATTCACATAAACACTGCAGCAAAGAAAGGCTGCTCTTCTCTGCCATTACATGACTGAAAGCTGTAAAATTTCAAATGATACCTGGAAATGAATCCTAATTTCTGAGTAATTGATGGACTCAACTGGCTTATGCTTCAACCTTCATTTAACCATAGTCTCTCAAACGCAGCCCAAAACTGTTTCAAAAACAGTGGAAACAGCCATGACTAGCAATATGTTCAAGCACCTGAGTTTATAATGACATACTAATCATAACGTATTTAAATATAAGATTTGAAGGTGTCACATTTGTAACACTGTGTGTGATTAAGCCCTGAAGAGGAGCTATTGTATACCAGAGCTTGCATGGTCTCTCCTACCTCGGCTGCGGCCTTCACATAACTATTGAGGCCTGACTGTATTGTCTGCTGTGCTCACACATAATAGGAGTTCACATTTGTATGCAGCCCTGACAGGGTGATGACCCCTGATTGAAACCAGGGGCCTAACAATCGCCACTAACTCCGGTTGAATTATTTTTGTTTGAAAATGCACCTCAGACGTATCACCGTATGTATCAGATGCTATCTGTTAATACCTCTGATATATGTGGCTGATCCACGCTGCTCCTCTGCCTGGTTAGAAGGGCTTGCTATATTCGGGAGCCTTGTAATGAGACCTTGATCCCTGCTCACAGCACTCCAGCAGCAGATCAGCTAGGCCTGGACTTAGTTTTGCCAGCTAAGCCCTTACTGCGTGTTCATATCAGGGCCCGAAACACTCCAGCAGGAATCCCAAATTCAGCCCCTGGCACACTGCCAGACATTTACAATCCCACTTGGGCTCCAGCCACCCAGCAACTCTTGCATTCTTGCATGCTTTCTTTTTTTGATTTAATCTCTCACTCTTGCATGTGTGACACGCACACACAAACACACACACACACACACACACACACACACACACACACACACACACACACACACACACACACACACA
>JBBPDH010000104.1:11481756-11494982 GCA_037974565.1 Clupeocharax schoutedeni
ACACACACACACACACACACACACACACACACACACACACACACACACACACACACATAGACACATATACACACACACACAGACACATAAACACACACTCGCATTCAAACATTCTCTTCCAGACACTTCTTTCGCATGCTTTTAAATCAAATGGTTCCAGACCATTCATCCAACAAAAGTGAAAAATTCTTTCTGATATAATAAAGCCACAGGCAATGTCATGCCTCTCACTTTCACACCTTTTCACAGACTCCGGGTTTAAATCTTTGTTTTGAAGAGAAAAACAGCCTCTGCTTACTGGCAATTGATATTTCTATTGCTTCTTCGCACTCTAAAACATACTATTAAAAGCCTCTCAAAATGTAAATTCTCTGGGGAAAACTGCATTAAATCTATTTGATTTAATTTTGTACACCATTACAAAGAAGTGAAATAAAAGTAAGCAAATTTAAAGACGATATTTTTTTGATATAGTGCTCTTTTTTCATTTGTACATGGCCTAAGTATTTGAATTTTCTGTGTATGCAGTGTGTTGAAGGAGAGAATGGCTCAGGTACACTTTATGCTGGGGATTTTCCTCATTCTGTCACTATAAAATTGTGTTGCAGGCAATGTTTTATAATGCAGTGTTTCTCATTGCTGTTCTGACGTGTCTGTCATGTGTTTTTTGCTAGATTACCATGAGACTCTAACGTAATACTTGTTTGACAGCTCCTTTTTTTTCCTCTGTCGAAATCTGACACGGTGTCATAAATGTCACAATGGCATCAATTCTGTCTTCACACAGAAGGCCCAGGCCTCTACGCTGCACCTGTCAATGACTCGGCCACATACAGAATAATTTAGACTTCGTATCAGTGTAATAAGATAGACCTATGTGCGAGCGTGCATTCAAAGCAAGTACTTTAGTCTAATATATCAAACATTTGGCCACAGCCCAGTGAATGAAACCTGGTAAAGCTGCGCTGGTCAGCGCTGAGAGCAGTAAACTTATGTGTGCCTCTTGGCTACGATGGGTGAAAGTGAAATCTTTCCTTGCCCAGTTTAGCACATGGACTTTCCCCAGCAACTCTGTCCCCAGTGCTGCAGACACACGGACCTGTCCGAGCCTCAGGTGCATGTTTCCATGTCGTTAGTGTTTTGTTACTCTGCTTCCGCAAATATTAGACGGAATTGCTGTGGCAAATTGTTCCATACGTTGATTTATGTCCTGTTTGGCTGTCTGGAGCAGGTCGGAGTTTGACATGAGCATCTGGTGGCACAGGTTAATTGGGGGCGATTAAGGTGATTAATAGCTTTGTTTGAAGTAAAAACACAAGACAAGAAGGCTGGTGTTACAGACCAAATGTTCCAGAGGGGGACCGGCCATCAGGAGCCTGGGGGAGAGAGCGGAGAAAGTGAAGGGCCTCAAAGGCAGAGAATGGGCACACTGAGGAAGGCGCAAATAGCCTGAAGGCCATGGTATAGGTGAAAAGCTCCTAGGCTAATGCTCACTTGTAATGGAAGCAAGTGCGTGAGTGGCAATGGAAAGGGCAATATTGACATGAGGCCTCATATAAAGAGCCACTGTTTATACTCAGCTTGATTATTGTTTTAGAGACATGCTATAGGCATCTTGTGTGAGAGTATTCTTGTATATGCTTGTCAGGGAGAGACCGAATGAATTTTATACAACCGTTTGAAGTGACTGGTTGTGTATATTTTAAATAACAATTAGACTTAACACTTCACCTCATCTATAAGAAAATACAAACGATACTATAACTTGACTTAATCATGATCCGTACACAAATTCTATACGTTTTACAGAATCTTGGCAAGAATTCCATTCACCCTGTTTTTTGTGTTTTTGTCAATATATCCAAAAATCAAACGTGCATTATAAAAATGTGGTGTTGCAATACAACAATCAGACAATGTGCAACATGAAAATAGATATTATTGTGATTATTCCACGTTATTTCACCTTTATTTTGCTGCATTGTGTGGTCACACTGCTATATAGTTAAAGCACTTTACTGAGCCAGAAATAGTCAATTCTTTGTTGTCATTTCCATCCTACTTTTAGACCAATATTGTTCTCCTCAGTAGAGTGTTCAACAATTTGTGGTTACTGTAAACAAATGTACATTAACATTTTTCATCCAAAACATCGTGTGCTAGGTGTTTGTTAGGTTAAAGGAGATCCTCTAAATCCTGTCCCAACACTACACTAAACCCTCAGATATATGTCAATATATGTCAAGGGAATGGCAAATTTATTTTTTAGTGTGCATTGATGTTAATGACAAAATGTATGAGGCTGAAAAAAAATCCCTGGACCCTATTTTTTTTGAGAGAGAGCGTTTCAGAGTTCCATTGTCCCACAAGACTGGACTGCTCTGTCGATTTCATCACGATTTCATCATGAAGAGAACCTGTTTTTATTGATGCTATATATTGTCACAGATACTTGAATGAGCTGCATTTCTTAATCCATTCCTCTGCTCTTGCTTTCGCTCAGAATTCACAGCATGGATTGTCATGTCTGTAATGGTAATCCAGTTAGAATAAATAGCCCTTAAACATGGTGTTGTTCTTGGCTGGGGTTCAGTCTGTACAGCTGGGCTGAATACCAGGTTTCTCTGCTATATCACGCCATCTCACCTCTCTTACATTTTGCCAACTCATCTCTCTCTCTCTCTCTCTCTCTCTTTCTGTTCTTGCTTCCTCCACACATTGCTTTTGGCCAAGCAGCTGTTATTACTCCAATATCCCACATCCCTGTGCTTCTTGAGCTTTTACCCAACATCATCAATAGAGGTTTATGCATCAATAACCTCCTCTTTTCCTCTTCCGCAGCCTGGCCCTGGTGCAATCAATCACTCATAAGGAGGTGCCAATACATTTGTATGCCATTTTTACGGAGCAGCGACCACATAACACACAGTGGGGGGATTGGTTTTCCAAGACTGTTGGCTGTTATGGCTGTCCGGAGGTTAAGGTTACCCATAGAGGAGACTCAAACTCGGGCAGGCTAAATACCGCGCTAATGGTTTCACAGGGTGGGGAACACGGCTATTTTCATCTGTATATTGCCGGCCACCCTATTAAACTCCAAAGGCGGACGGGAATCCTGGCCTTTACCCAGGAGCAGTTGAGATGAGTAAGGGTTATTGGGGTTTTTGGATACAATTATATGGTTGTGGTGTAAAAGGCAATCCTGAACTACTTTATGTACAGGATTGTGCCATTATAAGCAAGAAAGGCATGCACACATGTCATTAAGATGTAACACCTGAGGCACGGCCTGGGTGCTGGCAGTTAAAGCCAGAAAACACAGTGGTTTATGATTTTGGAATCGTTCAAGGTGGATTCTGGGAGCAGGACGGTAACAGTATAGCCACACAGCTGCAGAGAGAGAGAGAGAGAAAGAGAGAGAGAGAGAGAGAGAGAGAGAGAGAGAGAGATTAAGCCGGACTTGATATCCCATGGGTTGAAGTAGAAACTTTATCCACCCTGTTTCATTAATGTTTGTTATTTTGTAAATTTCAGTTCAGTAATACTGGAAAATAACCTGAGCACATAAGCACATACAAATGCGTGTATGTGCTGAGAGACTGGTTCTCTGGTTTAACGACAGATCATTTCTGTTCAGAAAACAGACAAAGAAGCTTAATCAACTGCCCAGTGCACTCATACTAATATTATGCAGTATTCAGAGATCGGCATGTGTACACCAGAAAGCAACTTGCTGCAAATTACAAATTGCTCATCAAAAAGTTAATTCAAAATATCAGTGACAGAAAATTTACAATATTTAAAATATGTCATTTTACCGTCTCTGAAAGTACAAAAAACCTGGAGTTGATCTGGAGCAGGGTTTCAGACCTTTACAATAAGTGCAACAGTAGAATGAGCTAATTTCCTAGACCTCTTTATTAGCCACGGCTCAAAGATGTGCAAGAGACAGAGCAAGATCCAGCACACTGAGATGTGTGCCCCCTAAACAACATGTTCCCTTTCATATAACCCTTTACACTATAATCCACCATTGAGCACTTTGCGTTACTGGTCACCTTGGGTTACGAGCACGCTGGACCTGATAGGATGTGTTACGTGATTTACTTGTCAAAGGCTACATTTAGCAGTCCTACGGTAAGCCTGGTGATGAAAGTTCTCGTCTTATTTGAGTATAAAATTAGATTTGAGTATTATAAATACACTAAAAAGACTTTGTTACAAAGTCTGTTCCATCCAACAAAACACAAATAACAAAATACTCAAAAGTAATCAAATATGTATTTTAAATACATTCATTGAAACCTCTGGCACAATTTGTTGTTTATACAGGCCTGCTGGGGGACTGGATTACAGCCTTCAAATAGGTAATAAACACAAACAATATGTCCTGAATATATGCTACTTTGTCACGTTATGTTAATTTCTTCCTAATTTTTTGTTCTTAATTAATTATCCTGAAATGCAAACATGTAGTGAACAGGGAGCAATTAAGCCTGGTATACCAGCACTATGGCTGATGAGCAGGAAAAAAAAAAAACTCAGATGGTAACATTTCGTGTTATGGTGGTAAGTGTCTGTTTATTCAAGGCCATTTTTATTTTTATTGGGTACAGCAGGTGAGGGGCAGAGGGCCAGCCCACCCACACTGAAAGACACCCCAGCTTGGGGAATGGAGGGCTGCGTAACCCTAGAGCTGCTTTTGGGGGATGGAGGCCAGCGCAGGGAGTCAAACCTGACAAATTCTGCTTGAGTAGGGAGTTGGCAGAGGGATTAAAGTGGCCCCTGTGGGCCCTGATACCAAACGTTGCTGATATCCTGTCAAGAGAGAGCAGATACTGGCGTCTAGATTACAAAAAACAAGTGGAGGTGACTTCACGCTAAGAGCAGGCTACGAGGATAAATAAATATCCTGTATAAGAGGTTCAGGGGTGCCGCCTTGAAACAACATTTCTCTTCTCTTGCACCCTACACAGTGCATGAGGGTGGTTGGTTTAGAAAAGCCAAGTCTGAACTGTGGTGGGCCCTGCTGTTAAAACTGTGACTGAAGTGGAAATAAGGTGGAAAGAGCAGTCTCACAGTCGGGGCTTTAGCAGAACTGGAACAGGAGCAGGGTTCTGTTGACGTAGGGCAAGAGCAACCCTGTGGTTCAGCCTACGGCCCGTGCTGTCAGAGACCACCATGTGATTCTGGGTTTGGCAAAGGTTTCCACATGATTTTCAGAAAAATAATACTAAAGAGTTTAAGTTCAGTTCTTAAAAACGAACCTTTTGGATTCATTTGTCTCTCAAAACTTTGCCACATCTTCTAAAAAATGATCCAAATCATTTAAACTAAAAAGCAGCTTTTTATAAACCAGAACACACATGGAGTGGAGGAAACATGAATATGAATGTCATTTTCTGCTTTTCAGTTTATTTATTTATGAAGGCCTTTGTTTGACTGAGGTACAATACAGTATATTATCTGGAATCAGCTAAAGGTTCAGTTCCGTCATCCACTGGTTGGTGCCTGTTGATACTTTGCCCATTGTAACATGAAACACTCATATTTCTCTGCTCAGCACATTCGCCAAGCGTTACATTCATTCTGAAAGGGTTTCGGAGATGCTGGAAAGTTCTGCCCTTGGTCTCCCGTGGGAACGATCGAGGTTCCTCTGAAAGCCTCCCTATGTGAAGCCCTTATCTGAACTCAGAGATGCACTGAGATACAGACAGACAAAGAAGAGGGCATAGTGCTATCAACCATGTTGACGCCACACGGTCCAGAGATGTCAAAACTATCTAGGTGCTCTATCAGAGAAATTGTAATGCAGGGAAAATGAAAGGAGAAAAGAGGAAGGATATAGATCAGCTGCAGGTTAAACAAACTTGCTGAGGCTCCAGAATAAAGAACAATGTTGCCAAGGCAACCTTATCAGATGTCCATGGCAGTGATATCTACCACTAAGCTATGAACGTTTTAAATAAAATACTTTCTTTCCGTTAAAATATTTGTATTAATTGGGCTCTTTTAGATCATTAGTATAAGTCTATCAAAATAAATAATTAGAAATAAAGCGCTAGCACTTACACAGCTGAGAGACTATTCTGCACACACCAATATATTTCACAGTATTAAATGTACCTCATTTCTTATTAATATCTTCTTCTTGGTTTAATTTTACATGCTGAGCTGCTCCAGAATGTAGGGCTCTCCTCCTCATTATATTTATAAAGAGGGTCAAACAGCTTTAAAATGACAAATCTTGCTGGTTAAATATTGCTTGGTGTATCTGGGTAATACATATTACTGTGCATAATAACCTAAAAGAAAGCAACCAATTCGTTATTCATACATATATTTGTAAATACAAGCAATCCTTACATAAAGCATGTTTATAACATACTGTTTAAATGTTAAACTAGATACTTCTATATTAAAAAATGAAATGAAAGGCAAAAAATAAATACAATTACAAAAATATCTAATTTGAAATAGAACAGTATATGTGATCCAAAAAGATATTATAAAGAACACATGTCAAGAAAAGCTCAAGAGTTATCTTGAATTCCTCTGATAGATTAAACATTTTTATTGCATAGAAAAATCAGTTGTCTAAATTTATATTTTAAAAAAGGTTCTATGGAGAATATCCCTTATCATCTCATCAGCAATGCCTCTACAGAAAAGGGTAAGGGTCCTGCGTTGGAATTTTTAATGGAGTTTGTTTTAGCAGCCCACTCTTTGTGTGTGAGATTTTTAAGCCCTGGTGCCCTGCAGTGTTTATCTGCCAGCTCAGCCGGTGACAGCACCTTTGCCTCAATCAGAGAAAGGCCACTGTCTCGCCTTGACACGATATCCAGTCTGTCAGCAGCAACACTGTTTGGCAATTCGCTAGACGAGTCAGCAGTGACATTTTCTGGCACAATTTTTTCGGTGTTGACACCTGAGTTTTTACCAGTGTAATGGTGAGGGTTTTGAAATGGGGGTGGGGAAAAAGATTCAAGGTATGAATCTCTCTTACTGCAAACGTCCCAGCTTTCTGTTGTTTGAAGAAGACACCTCTGTGTTAGAATGTCCCTACGGAACTGCTCTAGAGTCCTGGCTTTGAACCCCTGTGTGTGGCACTGGAGATCACATTCAAACAACAGTGGGCTGGATTTGTACATGGGCAAGTAGCCGGGCATGCTGCTGCCAGATAGCGGGCAGAAACAGGAGGAAGGAGCAGGTGTCACTGTGGCCTGAAGGAGGACAAGTTCAGGGATTTCTTCCACCTCTCTCTGCCTCAGCTCTCGCTCCAGCATCACATTCTCCAATTCTTTATCAGCAAATGCTCTCCTCTTCCTCATTCTCGCGCTCATTGGAGGGTAGTGAAGTCTCTTTGTCCAATCATCCAGCACTGGTGGCTTGTAGCCTGAGGTACAGAGAAAGAATTGACTGGACAGTTTTTGATTTCCTGTTCTTCTGGTTTCTCTAATAAAATAATATATAAAAAACGGTATTTTCGTTTGGTATAAACACAACTTCGTTATTTAAAGTGAAACAGCCTTCAACAATTAAAATGTGCTTCCTTGTGGTGTGTGTGGGTGATTTATTTATGTGGGTGATTATATATCGTATAAATATGTGTTATGGCTCACATATCATATACAGTCAACTTCAATGAAATGTTCAAATTTCATTTTATATAAATTAGCTTGGAAGAACCCTAAAATATATAACTGATTAAAACTAAAAATAACTTTTTACTCCACATTTCTCCACATCAACATTAACACCATGCTAGGCCAACATAATTCAAATATACTATATGAATGCATTTAAAATGTCTCCAGACATTTTCAATTTTGATAAACAATGGATCTGTACGTGCCCTAATATCCTGAATCCTGCCAGCACTCTAACAAAGCAAAAACAAAAAAACAACACTATTGCCATGATCCATTTCTCTGTACAACACTCAGTCTGACAAAGTTCTCACACGATTTGAAATCAAATCAGAAGACAAACAGCAGTGCCGAAACTTTTAATGTTGACACTGCATGAAGCACAATGGGGACCCTCAGTCTCCGAAGCTCTTGCATCCGTCCACTCTGCTGTAATTTCTACCTTCATTTGCATAATTTTAATTACCTTAAATAAACACAAACAGCTCTGTTACGGGCAGAGGGATCTGTAGCATAATAGTTGGACTAATCCACTGTCTGCTGATGCCGCCTGGGAGACTCTGGATGTGTTAATGAGATGTGTGTTCATTAAAGCTTACCCTCCAGAATGCTCTTTGCCAGGAGACCGGGTGCCCTGCTGTAGCACTGGTATGCTGAGCGTCTGAAAGAAGAAGCACTCCTCTGACCTTTTTTACCCTGTGTAAGAAATTAAGCAATTCTGTATTTCTGTACTACTTGCCATAGCTATAGTTAGCAGAGTGTGTAAAGTTGAACTAAATCTAACAATTAACCTACAGGACCAACACTTTAAATCCTTACATCTTAGACAGTGGAGGCAAATATATTTATGTACAGTTATTTAACGAGACAAAGCACTGAAGATCTTATTTTATATGTTACTATATGATACTAAAGCTACAGCTCCTTTTTGTAAGTGTTTACTTCATTTAGATTTTTTCCACACAGTTGAATACTTTTGAGGTATTTAAAAGGTAGAAAAAAGTACAAATCCTTGAAAAAGTAAAAACCTTCAGCATTCACTTAAAAGATGATGAACATGCTTTTGGATTTTAAAAAGTAATCACTTATGTAAATGTTTATGAAACGTAAAAAAGTTAAATTATGAAACGTTTATTTCAAATGTTATCATTTGTAGTTGTAGTTGTAACTCTACATGTGACATTACTTAAAAAATGGATGTCTGATTTTTTATATACTGGTGCTAGCTAGCTAGCCATATAAAAAAAATATATACATTCGTTAATTCGCAGCACACAGCTCTTACAGGCACTAGCCTGACCCAAGGCTAAAATAAAGCTATTTCATAAACATTTCGTGTCTATGATTTACAGAATAGAGTTTGAGGATGTCTAAGATTTCCTTACAGAATAGTTTGTGGATCTGAGATTTACAGAACAGACTTTGTGTATGTCTTACTTAGATTTACTTACAGAATAGAGTTTATGGACGTATTAAATTTATAGGATAGAGATTGTGGATGCCCGAGATTTAATTGACAGGATATGTGGATGTCTGACATTTTAGATACTGGTGCAAAAAAACAGTGCCTGTAAATTGTTCTGCTTCAACACATGCCATGAGACGAGCCTGGTTTAGTTAAATGAAGGAGCTGAGAGAGTGTAGCTGCCCTCCATTAAACAAAACCAAGCTTGTATCAGGACGTGTCTACAGTTTGGTTTTGTTAAGTGAAATGATCTGTGTAGCTGCCCTCAGGAGAGTCTCACCTCGGCCGCCTGCTGTCTCCTCAGGGCCACCTGCGCCGCCATCACACGCTGCCTCTCCACCACCAGCCCGCAACTCGCACAGCGGCAGTCCCGCCATCGGCACAGCCGCTTGTGGCCCTTCAGTCTGGACACCACGCCGTGGTTCCGGCAGCGAGCACACTTGGGGCTCCGGCTCGGCCTGCGCTTCACATCAACAGTCTCCACATCGACCTCCTCCTCATCATCCTCCAGCCTGGTCAGTTCAGTATGCCCATCAGTCTCCACCTTAGAGCACATCTGTAGGAGGACTGGGGAAACCTGCCTCTAGTCTACCTCAAGTCTACAGTGTGAGCGAGATGACATGCGTCATTTTCAACGTTGTAAACTCAGTAGAAAGTAAAAAATAAACTTGTTCTGAATGACGCTTTCCCAGACCCATCGACTTAATGAAAGTTTTAAAAGTTTGAACTCACCTCTCCCCACGGAGTCGTTTTTAACCACCAACCGCCAGTTGCTGCCGACGTCATTCAGGTTGTGCTGGTATCTGAGCAACCAAGCCCCGCCCATGTGCTCCTGTTAATGCCGATTGGGTGAGGAAGAAAAAGGCGCCAACGCTTTGGCGCGAACCCATACTCACTTTCTCAGAGATGCCCTGGTAACGCAGAGACTGTTGTGTAAAATTCGACTGGGTATTTGTAAGTTATAATATGCACTAAATGGACAGAAGTATTGGGACGAACCTGTTCTGCATCGTTTGGACTAGGTCTCTTACTTCCAGAGAAGGGTAATCGTAATGCTTCTTTATTCCAAGACGTTTTGAACAACGGCGTGCTTCCAACTTTGTGGACACGGTTTGAGGATGGTTCTTTTCTATTCAAGTATGACTGCAGAACCCCGAACTCAACCCTATCCAACACCTTTGAGAGGAACTGGTACGGATATTGCAAGCCAGGCCTTGTCCAACATCAGTGCCCGAGTTCATAAATGCTCTACAGAATTAATAGGTTCACATTTCCAACAGAATCTCTACAGAATCTTGTGTTGAAACGCTCCTAAAAACAGAAGCTGTTATAGTTGCAAGGGGGGAGGGCGGCGGGAGTCCATATTAAAGGATATGTATTTGAATGAAATATCATTAAAGTCCCTGTTGGTGTAACGGACAGGTGTCCCAATACCTTTGTCCATATTTGGTACCTATACAAATCATCCACAAAAAATCAATTAAAACAGAATAACATGCAATTATAATTCGCCTTGGGAACTGCTGGCCTAAATATTTGTACCAATCAACATTATATTACCCATATAATGTGAATGTCACGCAGGGTGTTAATTGAGTTTTCCTGTTGCCACCGGCTTGTGATATTAGTTATAAAAACTGAATGTAATTATTTTACCTCTTTGCTTCTCTTTCAGACAATCAATTTTTTCACTAATGCAGAATGTGCTCCAGTTTAATGTAAGTATATTCACAATGCCTCCTATTGTAAAGGGGTTGATCAAATTTTGTTAATTTTTATTATTTTTTATTATTGATCATTGATATTCCAAGAAAATAGTAATAACCCATCTTAAAACTTTTTCTGGTGTTAATGTATTACTGAATAAAATAACAGCAGATAGTAATAAGTAATTGAAAACATCTGAATGGTGCACACAACCATTGTAAACTAAATAAATAAATAAACAACAACAACAACAATACTACTACTGCTACTACTACTGCTGCTGCTACTACTACTACTACTACTACTACTACTACTACTACTACTACTGCTGCTGCTGCTACCTCTTCTACTACTACTACTACTACTACTACTACTACTACTACTACTACTACTAATAATAATAATAATAATAATAATAATAATAAATATGCTCCCAAAACATTTAATATCATTTAAAACTCAGTTTAAAACATTACCCTTAAGGAAAATATCAAAGAAAGACACATGGAAAGCCGTTTGTAAAGCGAACAATGCCAACATTACTAGTGGGGGTGCATCCACAAAGACTTTCTGAACATCAGGATTCATTTATTATATAAAATTAATACATCCCGATGGAGCTTAGAAGAGGCGAGACCCTTCAAGCCCCCCCACTCCGTCTGTGTTTCTGAAAAGGCAAGAAAGTCTTCCAGTGATTCTGCACAGTCACAGAGTGAGGCTAATGTTTCCTCTGACAGTGAGAAAACACCTCAGCTGTTACTGTTCTATAACTGTAAAAACACACCTGATGTATACTTTGTAAAGTTCTGTGCAAAAGTCTTGAAATTTCTTTATATTTAGCTTTGTTGGTTACATTATGCTCTCATACTGTCTTATCTTTGTCACACAGCGAAGATTAAACTAAATGAATGAAAACGTGTATAAAGATATGAGGAGATTAAGATTAGATAAAGAAGCTCTACCAATGCAGCATTCAGCACCACCAGTACACTGATCACCGCCTGATCATGTCAGGATCTTTGGGGGCAAAATATGAAGAAATGAGTGGTGACTCAAGACCTATGAGACTACTGCGTTTTATTATGTTTTGTTCACTGCATGGAAAATACGAAATAAGGGAAGGAGGAAGATGCATGCTTCCATGAGTCAAGAAAGACAAAAATGTTCTTCAGTCGTTCTGTACAGAAAAGACAAGCCTTCGATTACAGGCGGTTGTGTAAAGTGCCAGGAGATAATCCATGCTGCAGTACGTCAGTATCGGCGATGCTGTTTAACCCTCCGAACATCAGCTGTCAGAGCCTTCACAGTCTTTTCAGTACAGGCTGATAGATGGCTGATAATGAACTTGACGAGACCTGCCACCATCCAGACAACAGCAGTTTAACAAACACTTCCATTTGGCCCGTTTAAGAAGAATGGTTAAATATATACTGGTCAGCCAGAACACAAAACCACACGCATAATTCGGTGCACCACCCCTTAAAGCTCTGACCCATTAAATCATGAACTCCGTTAGATCTCCGCACCAAAGTGTGGCATCACGTCCCACAGATCGGACGGAGATCTGGGGAATTTGGAGGCCAAGAAGCCTTTATGATGTTCCTCAAACCGTTCCTGAACAATGTGTGCAGTGTGGCACACAAAAAAAATTTAATGCAAGAGAAAAGAAATTCATCCCATAAGACCATCTCGCTCCATTACTCTGGCATCCAAGTCTGATACTCCCAATCCCAATGCACTACGAATCACAATTTGATTCAAATGTGCTTCATGTGCTTCCTTTATTTACCCTGAAAATACACCAATCATTTTACCTTATAATTTAAGGCCTGAGAGTAAAACACCTTAATCTTACATTTAAGGCATTCAGGAGGTTCTATTATTTAAAAGTAGAATTCAAACTTATTCTGTGCACCCTTAATTAGGGTCAAAGCTAAGGTCATTTTAAAGGTAAAATTAAGGTATTTGGTTTTGTAGTGACGTATGACAGTGGTGCACAGGGGTCAACATGGATGCTCTGTCCAGTCCGCAGCTACGCAGTCCCATACACAGCAGGGGGTGCTGCACTACGTGGCCTCTTTCTATCAGAGCAGCATGAGCTTCCTCAGAAGTAGTCTGTGAGATCAGACCAGACAGGCTGGTCTTCACTTCCCATGTGTTTCAGTCCAAGTCAAGTCTCAAGTCTTTGTGCAGCAAAGTTTACAAACGACGACTCTAAATGTGGGATGTTTGAGCTGTAAATGTTGAGCTCTAAATGTTAAGAAGATATGCTAGTTGGCCACGCCCCACGATGACAATTGGCTGTTGCTAAGCAGGAGGCGGGACTGCGTGCTGTCATCTGCCCTCACCAACATGGAGGATTTGCCTTAAATGATCTTAAATCTAAATGTTAAATATGAAAAATA
>JBBPDH010000104.1:11495082-11511346 GCA_037974565.1 Clupeocharax schoutedeni
GTGTGTGTGTGTGTGTGTGTGTGTGTGTGTATGTGTGTGTGCGTGTGTGTGTGTGTGTGTGTGTGTGTGTGTGTGTGCGTGTGTATGAGTCCAGTAGGGGGTGTGTTAGGATGTCAAGGTGCTGTTGTGTTGATTGAGGAGCTGGAGAGGCAGCCTAATGATGTGGCTGCGCTGGATGCTCTGCACACCTGCCTATGAGTGACTCATAAAGCTTTCACATTCACTGTAAAAGCTCCCCAATGCTTCCTCCAACTCATCTAAAATATTAAACACTTTAACCTGCTGTGATTCTTTCATGTGTGAAGAAGGAGAATTTTGTAAAAGCATCATGAGTCAATTAACTGGTGACTTCTGTACATGCGGAAGTTAAAATGAATATTTTTGGTGCATACTTTTAAGCCTATACAGGTACAATATTAGCTTCATATAGGTTTGAACTCTCTCATAATTCTCAAGCCTAATAAATGAAATAGCTGAACACCTGCAGTTTAAGCAGTTAATAAAGTAAATGTGTACTTGTGTACTCATGTACACATGTGTGTACTCATCCGAAGAAGTTATTTTATCTTCTAACCCATTTTTCTTGTGTGTTGATTCAGGTAACCAACCATCCCCGCTGGCATCAGTTGAGAGTTATAATCACGTGAAGAGGAAATGGGAACCTGTGGCGCCGCTACCCAGCCCACGCTGCTCTTGTACCTCCTTGCAGACCTCCAACATGCTCTTTGTCATCGGAGGGGTGTCACAAGGGCCCAGCAACGCGGTAGAGGCCCTATGTCTGCGTGAAAGTGTCTGACAAACACAGACACGCACACTATAAAGAGACACAAATGCACCCAATGCTGCAATTCTCCTTCTGTTGCCTGGCCGATGGTTCAGACTCAGACACTGGCTCTAATGTATCAAGTCTGTCCTTTCAACAAAGGAGATTATCTGCAGGAGTCTTGACAGCAGCATGCATCTCTGGATGGACCATAGACTCTGATGCTGGAGGTCTTAGACAAACAAGCAAAAAAAAAGTCTTTATCTACACACAAACCTACATAGACAGAGGTTCAGTGGTGCAGACGCCTTTGATCTGTTCAGTGTTTTTTGTTTTTTTTTTCAGAATCAAAGCAGGGTACTTTTCTGGCTAAACTCAAAAGGAACTTAGGGCCATATCCACAATGCTGCCGCAGAGTTTGTCTGCAGTAGCACATTTAGCACTTTTTTCTATTACCTTAAAGAAAAGGAGAGATGTGTGAGGAGTTTGTTTTATTTTGTTGTTTTTTTGCAGGAGTGGAGGCGTATGCCTGTGTGTTTTTGTACCTTCACAGCCATGCATGTGTGAAATTCAGCACTGTTATTCTTAGAGCAGAGAAGAGCTCTCCACTAATGGTTAATAACTGATGCCTGCGCTGTAGCATGGGGTTCAGATTAGGGCAAGTTAAGGAGACGGATTGTGTCAAAATTAGCCATGCATAAGTGCAACTGAGAATTGTCAGAGCCTCAGAATGTGCATCTATGACTTTCAATGTTCCCATATATAGAACAGCCATTATACCCTCTAAATGAGCAGTTGGCATGACAACTGAGGGTTTCAGCATCTGATTAGAGGTAACTTGATTGACGCAGTTTCCTTACAGCATACGACTAGTGCAGCGGCTAGCCAGTGTCATGTCATGATCATGCAGTCTGAAAACGGAGAACCATTTACAAAGGCACAGTTGACAGCTGAAGTGATGACTGCTGTCAAAGGGGTGCTACGTGCCGTTCAGAACTGAACACAATCCTGTTAGGTAATCTCCACACGAACCCCTCTGCACACCCACACACAGGCACACACATAACATGCTTTACTGGCACTCTTGTCATTGCCCAGCGTCTCCACCATAGATGATTAGACCATGGCTTGTGGTCAGAGTTCTCATTAAGGCTCTGCAATCAGGAGCTTAATGACAGGCTGAGGGTTCAGGATACGAGGTGGCACTCCAGAGGTGTTAGCGTGGTTGGGGGCTGTTTTTAGCATACTGTTTGTGTAAAGAGGAGTGGGGGTGACACTTATAGCATGTTGGTCTTATTGATTAAACCAGTGCCTGTTCTATGATCGTCTCATGGCCTGCCATTAACAGGAGCTCCAGTGCTTAAAACATATTCATGCACTTAGCCTGTCTACCGGGTGTGCTGCTGCCTCTCAGTCATCTGTGTGTGTGTGTGTGTGTGTGTCTGGTATGTTTGCATATGTGTACATAAGGGGTGACTTTCTCTAATGCTGCATGGATGACAAAGATGTTCATTTACCTCCAGCATTTGAGCGACACATGCCTTGCCCACCAACACGATGATCAAAGAAACACATGTGCATACGGTTCTGCTCACACACATACACACACACACACACACACACATACGCACACCCACTCTAGTTCGGCACGTCGTGTTTGTTTAGATTTACACCTCCCTAATGATACAACTGTGATACTCTGCTGGCTGCCAGCAGTCTTTTACAGCATGTCACAGCAGAAATGTTAACTGATGATAGATGAGGGTTTATGGCCATGTGCATCCATGACATGCTTGCTTGGAAAGAGGGGAAAGCTCCAGCAAGTATTATTTTTCCCCCTTCTAAAATAAGATGGTTTATTTTTGTTGTCCTGCTAAGGATTAAAAAGAAGAAAAAAAAACACCACAAGCTTGGCTGCACTTCTGTGTTTCTGGAATTGTGTGTGGCATGAATACAGGCTAGTAGACTTGTATACGCTTTTGACAGTTGGTAACAGCCTCCAGGCTTTGCAGGAGCAGGCGATGTGTGAGTAAATTAGCTGAGATGATTCTGGAAACAATATACCTCTTTTTATAACGTTTTCTGCAACATGACAAGGCTCATGAGTGCAACGCACTGTAGTACACTGTTCTGAACCTGCATAAATCTTGTAGTCACAGACACCTAACCAACCATTTCTTGTAATCTGTCAACAGTCTGTTCTTAGGAAGAGACATTTTATAGAAAGGTGAGACGGCACTTCCGGAGTAGGAGCAATATAAAATACTTTCCCTCAATTATATAATTTCATGGGCAATCAATGCAGATTTTACCAAGATGTTTGTATTATTTTGATTTTATTTAACTATGTGATGACACCAAGATTGAATAGAGTTCCCCAGTTAATTTGTGCATTTGTGCATTTCTAATAAGGAACACAGAGTGTATAGAACACCTGGACCTTCAGTAGCAGTTGTGTTGCTGTGATTTTGACCATGTTTCTCTGTGTCCTGGATATTTCCCTGTGGTGAACCTCTAGTTTGGATCAGTGAATTAACCCAGCTATTCCCCAGTGCTTTGTGTTTGATTGGTCTAACTGTTTGTTTTTGTTCATGTGTGAGGTGACAGGTTGTCATTGTTCATCCTTCTTTTCTGAAGAGCTGAGGTGCTGGGTCTGTCCTTTCTCTATGATGCTGTGTTTTGACCTTTGTAATTGGTGTGTAACTGCAGATTGTGCTAGCTGATGGGCACTGATGGTGTCCAACACGCAGGGCTGCTACTATGTTCCAGAGCGTAGCTGAATCTGTGCCTCCAGTTTAGAGAAAAAAGAACCTGCCAAAGAGGAGCTCAGTCAAAAAAAAAAACCCAACACTGTTAAAGCTAGTGTCCAGAGGATACAGTTAGTAATGATTCAACCCTGAATGGAAAATCATGTGTGAAAAGGTATATGTAACATGCCGTATTGGTCTCATAGTAGAGAACAGTTTTATATTTCCAGTTTGTGCCTGTGGCAGGTTTTTTTGTGTTGCCACGTTCACATCCCCTTACATCAGAAATAATGTTATGGTACACAACAGAATGACTTGAAGAGAATGAGCAGAGACAGCACGCTTGGCCGCAGCCAGCCGTGGGGAGCCAGCAGTGTCCTTTGGCGTTATTCTTGTCCTATATGAGCGGGACAAGAACTGTAAGCCCCATAGATTAGGCTTGTATCAACTGGCAGAGTGTTCCTCTTCTAGATGTTTTAATACAAAATTAAACGAAGAATGAGGATTCACAGTGAGAGAGCCGAGCACCACCATGTCGGCACTCTCTCCAGCACCAGGTTCCACATGCTTACTCTGACAATCAGTTTGAAGCAATTTTTACATGAAGCGGTCTTAAATGACGTCAATCTTGACTTTTTCAAGACCATAGTACTTATTTAGCCCGAGATGTTTATTTGTACTTGTATAGAAATACAATGTTATAGAGCCTTTCTATACTGGAGCAATGAATGAAGATCACAACTTCATGGGGCTTTGGCACACATGGCAGATTTAACTCATAAAAGCACACCAACAGTGTCCCACTTTGAAGCATGAGTAGAAGCAGTAATTGGCCATCATAGCTTCATTACAATGTCATGCCATTCAGAATCGTAGTCTGGGGGTAAGCTTGTGTAGCAATTTCACATCATAGAGAAGATCCCTACTGTTAGGTATTCATTCATCCAGTAAACTCTTGTGCATAAAATAACACAGATCCATGTTCATAGAATATTACTTATCATTGTGCCGATGGATGACAAAACTGTCAAACAGTGAAAACAAAGGGTATAAAGCATGAATGTAAGGAGCAAGTATGGCATAGCACCAATATAGATAATAGTACCTGATGCTAGACACCTAACAAGTTCCCACTATTCTTAAGTGCAGATTATAACGGCCTATCACATGGAAACCTTTACTCAGACTGGCATGGTTGCTGACAGCGCTCTGGGATAACATAGGTTCATGCAGGTTTGTGCCAGCGGCTCCAGTCCAGTAGTTCAGTGCCTATATATGTGAGGTAGTGCCTCTACTATGACTTCTCTAATAAAAAATTTGAGAATTGCTGTCCAGTCTTGTTTTCCTGTGTGCCGTTTCTTTGTCTCATCTTTTTCCCTCTAATTTTAGTGGAATGCGACAGCAGCCCGCGGTGCACCCTGGACCATGAACGCATCTGGCCAGCTCACAGAAAAGTGACAAATGGATCCTGCTCAAATGTCACCGCCATTCATTATAGATGAAGTAGATGCCACCAAAACATCTTCAAATGTCGCAGTGAGCCCTTGCAGGCAAAAATGATTTTCCTGTCCTTGCCTGTTATACATTTGATTTATGACTCTGTGGTCAAATAGTTGACCATATAGAAGAAAAAAAAACAAAGCCTGGTCTTAACTACGTGATTTACATTAAGGGCCACTTCAGAGGAGAGATGGGCTAGAGCCGGAAATGTCAAATTCTTACACTCCAGGCCTGCTTTCAGTTCATTTACACCATTAAACATAATGCGTCACTAAGTGTCACTAAGCCAGGGGAGAGCTTTTATTAACATTGTTTAATCCAGCATATAAATCACAGATGAACTAAGGGTATTGACTTCGTCTTATGTGGCGTGTTTGATTCCTAGAGCTTTTCCATATTTATTTTGTTAAACGTTGACCTTTTAAGCCCCTTCACAATAAAAAACCCAGCCAATTAAAATTATGTCCAGATCAAGGCTGTGCTTTTCTAAATTTCTCTCGCCATTAGACAGTGACTGGCTGTACGGTCTGGACTGTTAGTATATCATGTCTTTCATGGTGAGTCTTTTTCCTACTTTGAGTATGAGAGAGAGAGAGAGAGAGAGAGAGAGAGAGATAGAACAGGGTATTTTTATTCGCTACCCTGGCAACTAGCTCTGACATTTTGGTAGATTTCAAAATCCTGAGGAATGGACAGTCCAGGCTACCGCTGGGCTTTTGTCATGACTGATTGCACACTTATGCCACCCAGGGTCTTGCGTTAGCGTTCAGAGAGATGTAATAGGTTAAGCGTTTCCCTTTAATGAACAAGAGCGGGGTAGTCTTAGATGTTCAAGCACATAATGTAATTTTTGGCCTCCGGTTTGTACTGGTTAATGTGTACTAGAAACTATTTTAGATCTTCTGTTTCAGTCTCCTTTCTTGGTAAGAATGTTCTCTGTTTCTAAAACCTCCATATTAAACTGATTATAACACAAGACAAAAGAAACATCAAAACCACAGCTAAACCCTTTAACCAATCACACGCCAGGTCAAAATTTACTCAATGAGGCACTGACACCTAGGGACATTTTCCAATATTACACCCTGGGGAAAAAGACATGCACGATTACTTGCTTAAGCAGGTGTTAAAATTGAATTTGTTCTTTGTTTGCTTGTAACTGTATGAAGTTTTATGAACATTTTTAAAGAAACCTTATTGCAGATGTTTCTGAGGCTTTAAATTTGTGATCTCATCTTTATCGAAGTTAAACAAGCAGCAAATATTTTCCAAAATAATGATTTTACATTTTATTGTGTGTAGTGCAATTTCCTCCTTCACAGTAACCTCTAAACATGTTCTGCATTTGACATGTCCCGTGCAATATTTAAGAGCCAGGTTAAATCATTCCTCTGTCCTGAGTTTGACTCGCCTCTGAACATCACTTCAGTGGGGTTGAGGTCAGTGCGCCTCTAAAACACAGAGGCAGAAAAAAGTTTGCAGGTAGATTTTTTGAAATAATATATTTTTCTCTCAGTGACTGCAAGTCATCCAGGCCCTGAGGCAACAAACCAGACTCAGAATTATGCTCACTCCGTCGTGCTTCTTAGTCAGGATGAGGTGTTGGTGTTGAAATGCAGAGTTTGCTTTTCTCCAGACAAGACACTGTGTGCATTTTAGGAAGTT
The DNA here is from genome assembly GCA_037974565.1 of Clupeocharax schoutedeni. NCBI lineage: Eukaryota > Metazoa > Chordata > Actinopteri > Characiformes > Alestidae > Clupeocharax > Clupeocharax schoutedeni. The sequence continues at coordinate 11,501,758 of JBBPDH010000104.1, forward strand.
CAAAAGGATTTTGGTTTTTAGTCAACTTTAGACAGGCAGTAGTGTTTATTTTGTCAGGGTTTTTTTTCTTCCATGGCCCGTGGTAACCTCTCCGAATGCTGTTCTTGTTTTTCTTCTTATGACAGACTTCAGGGTATTTATTAAGACAGGCCTGCACATCCTTTGCAGTTTTTGGCCTTAATCCTGCATTCTACATTTTTCTTTGATCTATGTTGGATAACCAGCTCTTAGAGCTGTGGTGACTCAGAGGTCTTCAATTTCTAACCTTGAATCCAATTTCCAGTCCTGGGGTTTGTAATCACTAGTCTCTATGACTCCAGGGAGCCAATCAGCTACATCTACAGTTCTATTTACTCACAAAATGCAGGGCCACAAACCGGCCCGGGTCCAGAGTTGAAAAATAGTAATACAACTGCCACAGTAGACAGATGAAGAACAGATTATTTTAAATACTTTACCTGATCTTGAATAAACCTAAAATTGCATATAATTTTAACATAAATACGCTGCAAAGAACTGTTAGCCAGGATGTATGTGCAAATGTTCGGTCAATGCAAAGAACAGCTAGCAGCTAGTATGAATGTGCTTATATACAGTATGTGCATTATTGACTGGAACACCTCAAATTACCCATTATCAGCTGATTGTGGTAGAGGTTCACATACTACTACTATTACTACTACTTCTACTACTACTACTACTACTACTACTACTACTACTACTACTACTACTAATAATAATAATAATAATAATAATAATAATAATAATAATAAATTAATTGAAGCTGCCACATCACACATCTGAACATTCCTTACAATCGCCCAGTGAGAGTGATTAAGTGTAGCCCCCATGTGGATGGTGTCTGTATTGTCAGTCCCTGTTGGACACAAAAGATGTAACCTTGGGTGCCCCCCTCTGCCACAAACCAGCAATCGCACTACAATAATTAAAAAAAAATCAATATGTTAGCAAATATAATCATACATGAGGCTATTAGTGCCCATGCAGTTAAATGATGGGATTTTTTGTATAACGTATACTTTGATGTATTTCCAAGAACTGTCATGCTCTATTATCGTTGTTATTTAAATGGTACCCATAGCTATTGAACATGTCTTATATAACACTATCAAAACTCAATCTGATTTCTTTTTGGACATGGACACCCAAGGGATATACCAAAAAAATGAACCCATGGCACAGATTGTAATTTTTTGACTGTTTGTAATGTATAAGTATAGATGTGAATAAGGATGTCACTGTGAACCAGGATTTACTAACAAGAACCAGGAAACAGATTAAATGAGAAATAAGAAGAACACTGAACTAACATGGGGAAAACAGCACAAAACAAGACACAACATAAAAAACAGAAGGGAGATTGACACGGACTGACCAGGAACAGAAAAACACAGAATTCAGAATGAACATGAGCAAAATCTGAGCCAAGTAGCACAGAGGCAAAACACAGAGAAAAACACAAGCCAAAAAACACTGGGGGACAAACACAGAATTTAAAATGGTATCTCTGAAAAATCTCATAAAATCGACAAACACTGACTAAAACATGGATATGTATACTAACTCGGTAATAACAAACACCTAGGATAGGGAGGACAGGAAAAAGACACAAGCAGAAACATGGAGAGGGAGGCAGGACTAGAATGGACAAAAACAAAACATCAGAAAATGCCAAGAAACTGGGAAAAGACTGGGAGAACATTACACTGTTCATGTCTTTGCTGGTACATGCTGTAATTAATTTTTTCCAATTTTTTACTCCATTTTTGTGTTAAAGCATAAAGAAATCCCTTAAATAAATAAGACAGGCAAAAGAGAGCTTAGACTTATTGCAAAAGAAAAACTTTGCTTCTTCCAACCTTTGAAAGTGCTCAGAGTTTGACTTTTAGACAGACGGTGAGCAGAATGTCGAGCACCTTCAAAGGGAAAGTAAAAGCACTTCAGCTGAGTTCAAAGCATGCACAACATCGCAATCACACTGCAGTCTGACTTTGGAGAGCTTAGGACATTGTGAAATTCCTTTTAATCATTTCAATGTATTCCCCCTATTCCAATTTCACCATCAAGTTGTAGACAATTCCCAATCTCAGATTGGCAGTCGATCAAGGGTCAGCACGCTCCCCATTAGTTTCTTCTAAAGTGTAGAAGGCTGCCTTTGCGTATTTTTGAACGATTGGTCAAACTCCATTGAGAATCTTTATGCATGCAGGAGAATGTTTGATTCTTCCACCTGGCCATGCACACTCCTGGCTTGTTCACCACCTCTACTTTTTCTCCCTATGGCACTAGGTTACATATTATGCTAATATCTGTTTTTTCAGTTGATAATTTACGCCTTTCTGAATTCAAGTAACGCATTCAAAGCCATGGGGTGGTTTCTCAGTGAGGTCAAACATGATGAGAGGCGTGATGCCCCAGTTTAAAGGCCTAATTGGGCACAGATGAGCAAAGAACAACCAGATGGGGTCAGATGGTATAAAACTATTCAGTCACACAAAGTGCATTGAGGAGAAGACCCTACAAAGATGAAAGCTGAAAGATCCGTCTGGCGGAGCTTTGAAAGTGGAGTATGCGCACAGCCGATGCCCTAGAATGGGGAAGCACATATGGTAGCCTGGGCGTTTGTGTGTGTAAGGAGAAGCTGGAGGGTGTGATCTGGAGCTGGGCTCTGAAAGATCTAAAGAGAAAACTATGGCAAGGCTCATGTGTGCGCCTCGCTGTGTTGCCTGACGAGATGCTTGATGACCTGGAGAGAATTCCGTACATCAGAATTCACTCCTCCATCATTCAGTTGAACTATTTGGTCCTGTTGTTGTTTGATCTTCATCCTTTCTCCCTCCAAAGCTCCACATTGAAAAGATAACAAAGAATTGACATTAGATTTTAAAGACTTATACAACTTCAAACATGACCTTTTACACATTGTTACTGCCATATCTAAATCATAATGAACTCCCTTTATGTTATGAGTAGTCCATGAGGATTGGGTCAATAGAAGTGGTACAAAAATACACCTGTATAAATAAACCCTTAAGATATAAGCAAAGTCGATCAGAGTGCTTTGATGTGAAATACTCAGCTCTCGAGAAACTTACAGAGCCGTAAATTGTCTGATTTTGAATAGCAATAGATTCGAGACATCTGTGAAGCTTAAACACAGCAAAAACTACTTTGTTAATAGATAATCCACTAATTGGTTTGGAATATGTTGCCTAGTGTCTGATATTGTCTTATGATAGGTTTGAGAAGGCTTAGGCAGAAACATATTTTAACATGAATCCATGTTGGACCGGTACAAGCCAAGATGAGAAGTACTTTGTATGGAGGCAAAATACTCTCCAAAGAACTTTTCTGTTTTAGATTTGCAGCTGTTTTACACCTCTCATTAGTACATACTGATTTTGCATAGTAAATAAAAAAAGCTGCTTTTGTGTTGTAGACACTGTGCCTCCTGGTCACTAGCATTGTGGAGAAATTCGAATTAGCAGGTGTCAACAATAAGCGATATCTCCCTAACTTTGTGCTATGAATAGCAGATCCTGTTGCATTTAGCTACATTTCTTTCATGTGCAGATGCATCAAAACAGGTATTTAGATGTTTCTTCCATACCACACCACACAATCATAAAAGGTAAGTTTTCTGAAGTTCTTGATTTTGACAAATAGTTATATGAATCTAACCTTTAATTTCAATGGGACTGTTTCATTAAGTGGTGATATAGATTGCTCACAAATACTATTTGCAAAAAGTATAGGGAATCAACAGTGGGTCTTCTGTGGATTTGCCCAAAAGACTCCTTTTTGGCAACTTTGTTTAGTGTGCACAAGTGGTTTTGACATTTACAATGATTGACAAACACTGTTTGCATGCTGCAAATGATAAAGCCATAGTAAATAGCAGGCCTTTTGTAAATGCTTTTATCTCCCATTAAAAATGGAACAATATAGCCGTATGCAGTGATCATAGTGGCTGAACAAAACAATGCAGTGATTGTTGTGTGCCCTAAATTGTTTGGGAGGTTCATCAAAATAATAAAAATAACTAATAAGAAGAAAAATATCATTTTAATACATTTGCCCCCCACATTTTGCAACAACTGGTGTGCTGTTTGCACTTCCCCAAAATGAAAATAAATCAGTAAAATTATTATCAGTATTCGCCTGGGTGATCATTTGGTGTTTACCATCTCAATCAATGTAGTTTTCAGTCGTCACAACCACTGCCAATGCTTTAAGAGTGTCTGCCTATGTGATGGACAGAGAGAGAGAGCTGTGAGCCAAGCATGTATGAATAGCTGCTTTGTATATCAGCAGGAGGACTAATTTCTGTTGTATTTGACACAGGTTAATAAGATCTGCTAAATAATTCATAGACAGCACTGCCCTCATGTGCCTTAGCAAAGAACATTTTCTTGTCTGTCTTTGTCTCCTTTCTCTTTCATTCTGGCTCTAAAAGGGATTGTGAAAAAATCATACATTTACATCTGATTATTTTTTCTGAATAGTCCCTGTTCATGCCTGCGTTTTAGTTCAAGCACAAGTATGATAGTGATAATCGCAGACAGTACAACTCAGAAATGAGGAATGTTTATTTTGGTTGCTCACCTCTCGTACTACTGAGGTTCATTGCCAGCATCAGTCTAAGGCCGAAACAAAGGGACCCTCCTCCCTAGTTACACATGCTGTGTGGCAGCGAGCAGTGTGTGAGCGTTTTGCATTGCAAAACACATCATCATTGCCAAGCATGATTATTCAAAAAGAGCGGCATGGGGGAACAGAATTAAACAGCTTTTAATGCAATTTTATTCAAACCAGACGCATAAACAAAAATTGATAAAGATAATTGTTGTTGCACGTACTAAAATCTCTGGGAGTGATTTCCCCGCAACGTCAATTATGTTCGTCGAGAGCTTTTTTGATATAATTTAGTAGACATTTGAAGGCAGAGAGGCAGACAATTAGCACATTAATTAATATTTATGCATTTTATCAAGACAAGTGCTAAATATAGACATGGGAGGCCACTTATGGGTGAATGCATGCTAATTGATTGCTTGCTTTCCATCTCCCTGTCTCGGTTTCTCTCCTTCTCAATCTCTTTCTGTCTTTTCACCATCAAACAGTCAGGTTGATGCAGTGTGTATGAGCTCTCGTTCCGCAGCAGTGTACTGTAGCTAAGGAGTACGCAGTGGGTTTGACAGCTGGGCAGAACTTATGAGGAGCGTTCATGGAAAGTACATAATAAATGCTCTTACGCTTCAGTGTTTCCCCATTAAATCGACTCATGAATCAAATAAACTTTTTCTTTCCCTGTACATCTCCCCATACAGAGGTTTATGCCCTGTATTAATGGGTCTGGGTTTATAAGCTAACAAATAACTGGATCTATATACAAATGGAAGAGCTTTGGCCTAATTAGTGTCTACGAAGGCTTAGGGCTGATATTGGCATATTATTCCCATATTGCTCTGCATTTTTAATATGGGCAATATGACAATGTTACTGTTATCTTGATGAATAAAATCAAAACGTGTTTTTCTGACTATGTTATGGATATCAGCAACACTTTTACAAGACTGAGCAACTTCAGGCATAAGTAACAAAAAAACCAACAAATATTATATTAATTATAGAGGAATAATTATAGAGAGCCTGTAAACAACCACCACTGTACAGTATGCACCAAACTAGCATATTTGTAAAATAAAAATGGGCCTTGTTTCCAGGAGGGTAAATGGCATCTGAGCAGCAGTGGAGGAGCTCATTTTAAACAACAGAAAATACAACCAAAACATTGTCAATGCTGGTAAAACTGTTAAGGCTGTAAAGTCAAATGTAAGTACATGATGTATCGAGTCTAAGCTAGTTTCCAGCTCCTTGTATTAAAAAGTCTTTGTTGTTGCGATGTAAGGCTAATTAGGCCTATAGTAACAGTATATTGAATGTTATGTGACTATGTGTATATTATACATTGTATGTTATGCTGCTGTTTATTTAAAAATGTAAAAAAATATTTTAAAATGTATGGTCTTCTTATAGCTTTCCATATAAATGTCTGTATGAAAAGGGTATCAAAAGACAATAAATATAATCACTGGAGATTACTACAGTATGTAAGTGGTTTAAGTACACAGGCTTAACTAGTAGAGTATAGTTAGCAACAGTGGGATCAGTTAGGGTCTGCAAGTGGTAGCAGCAGTTTCTGTTCTGAGTGAGTAGTAGCTTTGTTTGAGGTGGTGGGCAGCACATGGTGGTCGTTGCACTGTTCTGGGGGACAGGAGTGCAGGAAACGCCAGCAGTGGTTGATCAAGCTGAAATAGCTCATTTAGATGTCCCTGGTTATATGTACCTTACGTGTATCTTATACTTGGCTGTGTTCAGCCTTAATTTTTACTGTTGTGATAAAAGACAAACACGCAATGATTTTCTGTAGCAGTGAGCACTGACACACATCTAAATGCAGTGCCGCTCTGCACTGCAGACAGAAGAAGTTAGCAAATAGATCAACTTGAGTAAAAGCAGGGTCAGCTGAGACTTTTTGAATTTCAAGTGCTAGACTAATAAGAAGAGTGAAAAAATCAAAAGAAACGTTTGCACATGGTGAAATTCCTTTTTGAGAACCCTGTAAACCTGACACACCACTGGGATTGCTTAACTGGTAGCCCCTTCCAAAATCAGAGCTTTCACCACAATACAGTAAACTACAATTGGCACATTGTTAAAAGAACTCAGTGGCACAGTAGCCAGGGGTACAAGGGGGCTACCATGGTGCAGGACCTTTTGACCCAATCACTTAAATGAAATCATACATTATGGACAAGAGATGAACATATACCTGGCTGTTTGACACTAAGCATCCCCTGCATTAAGCATCCCCTCCACTGATTCCATTGAAGTGAATGGATCAGTATATGCATTTTAAAAACATGCTTTACGAGTATAAACCTGTAAGAAAACATTTTTAAATAGTTAATTTTTTTAAATAGAAAAATACTGATGTTTTTTCGCACTTAGTAACACCACTGAGTGGGCTTATTGCATTATCTGGTTCCAACCAACCATCCATGTTCTCAGGGAGATGGATTCATGTTGTTAGCCCCTGACCTCTCTGATTCGATGCACTGTGTTCCCCTGTTGGATACCTGAGTGTTTCATGTGCCCATCAGGTTCTCTCTCTTCACCTGAGGAGCTGTGCAATTGCCCGAGGGTGCCCCTGTCTCATCAGCCTGCTGTAATCTGGAGGACTGTGCTGAGGCTACAAAGGGTTTTCATGTCTTTGAAGGTGTTTGGCGGCTAAGCCGTTCAAACTCCCAGGTCTCAGTGGTAAGGACAAGAATGGCAGCTCAACTTTATAAAGGATTTTTTTGCTTTTCAAGCCTGTCATTCAGACTCATTACGAATTTTGCCAAAACTTGACTTCTAAAGTCTGCATATTGGTAAAAGCACTCAAACTTATCAGTGTCCATTAGATACTAAACAACTTTTAGCCCAAACTTTTCATTTCCACATGCTTATATCAAAATATAATTTTGTCTTAAAATGCCGAAACTATAATGAAAAAAGCACAGCACTGACATCATTCAAAAATTCTGTTGCAAATAAAAGATTATCATTGGTACAGTTACACTCAAAAGTAAGTAATCAGAAATACAAAACTGTGTTGATGTAATAATATTTTAATATATGTTATACATGCATTTAATTATAATACATTCAGTGTGAATCTTATTGTTAAATGCTAACATGTTGGTGACAAGAGGAATGGTGCTATACACTGATTTAAATTGGAATAAGGCTTGAAATGTTTTTGTTAAGCTGAGCCAAATATTTGGGTTCCAGAATATTAGGTTATATACTTGTTATTATATTATAGAATCTTTTGAGTTGAACTGACTAGACTTTTCTGGCAATGCAGGCTGCAATGGCTAAAAATGTGAGAAGAGTTTACTGTAATGGATGGTGACAGCCCAGGACCTTTATTAGAGGACACTGCACCCTGCCCTCTGTCAGTGTCTCTCCTACTGTGGGTGATTGTGGGTTTTTCCCCCAGCTCTACCTTTTATACTCACCTTGACTGTCAAGCTTCATCTGCCTCAGCGTGGCTCGCCTCGCCTCTTTCTTTCCCCTACGAGTTTGTCTTTTTTCTCTTTGTCACCCTCACTTATGTCCTTGGCATCCTTTTATATTTTGTACTAGTAACCAGTTTCCATCTAATTGTCCCTGTCCATTCTTATCCTCCTTTTCTTTTTGTTTACTTTTTCATGCCATTCTTCAGGCTTTAAAGAAACAATTTCCAAAAAAAAACCATGCTAGTTTTGCTAACTAGTATTCTAAACTATGATTAAGCCTAGTTTTGTATTAAATAACAGTTCAAATTATAATTTACTATTCAAAATTAATATTGGTCTAGGATTAGGTTCTATCTGGGTGTGGAAACCTGTCCTGTATACCCCATGCCCTGAAGTATGGAGACATCTTTAATGTTTATAATACATATTTTCAAAAACGCTAGCAATAATTTTCAAAAACAATATTAGATTACAATATGCTGTTAAGTGTACACAGACTTATTTAATTCAAAACGGTGTACTCCTAAACCCTTTCAGCTGAAGTCCTCTTCAGGTGGTGACTATCTTAAAAAGTGGTTTTGTTCACAGCATACAGTTCATTACGGGCCTAGAACTATGTATAAGTAAGAGAGGACAGTCCAGGAATAGTTTGTTTGTACCCTTTTGCTACAGAAACAGTTGCTGTTCTTCTGGGAAGGCTTTCGCTAGACAAGCATACAGAATTTGGCAGTGACAGTATACATACAAACATATAGAAGCTACTGAAATATCCCAAGCAGTAACTATGAACAAAAAATGAAAACAAAACATCTGTTGTCCAGCAGTGTCTGTTACAGGAGTGTTTAACAGATTTCATTCTCTGCTAGGCGTCCTGTCGCTACATCTGGCTGTAAGAACTGTCAAAGCTCTACCAGGTGCAGAAATAGTTATAAGGTCACCATGTGTGTGTGTGTGTGTGTGTGTGTGTGTGTGTGGGCATTAGGAGCTACATTTAAGTTAAAGCACAGGTCACTTAAAGAAAATATTTTCTAAATTGCTAATGTGTAGAGTCAACAATTACAGTAATAATAAAACTCATAAATGTATGTACACCCCTGAGAAAATATTTAAAACTTATGCTTTTAAAAAGCTTTTAAAAGCTAATAATAGAGCATATTATATTCCAATAATATGTGTTTGTTTTATCTTACCCAAATTATTAAAGTATTACACTGTAGTTCTCATCAAATACCTCAAACACCTGATTTGCCTAAATTGATACTTTATTAGATTAAATCAGCTGCTGATCGAATTTCACAAATCCATACAAAGGACAGAGGCATCAAGGTTAATTCCAGAACCAAACATTCCCTAACCAACTCCTAAAACAAAAAAAAACAAACAAAACAAATCTGGCAATAACTGTGTCCTCATTTGTTTGCATTTTCCCAAAATTAACTTGTGTTTTTGCTTTCTACTGAAAGAAGGTCTTTCACTGCTCAGAAAAATGGTTGCAAACA
>JBBPDH010000104.1:11531283-11541582 GCA_037974565.1 Clupeocharax schoutedeni
ACTTGGTGAATGGGTTAAATGCAGAGGGTGAATTTCGTGCTGTTCACACTGTGTGTAGTGGTGTGTTCACGTATGACCGAATGATCACTTTCACTTTCACATTTCGGCTGGGTGGGGATTTTGCTGGAGAACCAATAGGAAGCTTCTGTGTTTGTCCCTTTCCAGCCTCCTTATTAGAATTGTGTGCAACTAGTGCCACTAGTAAGCATTTAGGCTTCCACTTGTGCAACTAGTACCACTAGTAGAGGCAAAAGACAGTTCAACTGGTTAACTAGTAAACATTTTGAACCTAACTAGTTAACTAGTGAATTCAAAGACACGCTCACTAGTGTCAGTAGTGAAAACTTGGTTTTTAGTAGTAACACTAGTGCCACTAGTAAGTTCAAAATACCCTCACTAGAGCTACCAGTGGGCATTTTAAGCTGTACAAGTTCACCTGTGCAGCACATTTCAGGCCCACTAGTTAACTAGTTGATGAAAATGCTTGACTAGTAAGCATTTTTGCAGTACTAGTACGGCATAGTCGCAGACTAGCGCGCCAAAATGTCCAACTAGTGCGGCCAACATTTAAACTAGTGCAGGAAAATGAGCGTGATATCAAGGATATCAGAATAAATGCTCAAACGGCTTTCCATACTGCTCTGCTCACACACACACAGAACACTGAGAAGAGAACAGCGTGCTCTCTCTCTCTCCGTCTCTCCCTCGGTCATTAACCAGTAGAGTTTTGAAAAAACGTGGAGTTTGTTCAGACGTGCTGCTTGGTAGAATGCGAATTGCGTCTCTGCCTTTCGGAGATTTTTTTTTCTTTTTTAAACCGTCAGCTGGCTCTAACCAGCTGGTTAAAGCCCCACCCATTTCAAGACAACCCGACCCACTTTCGGGTTAAATCCCGCCCACTTCCGGGTTAGGCCCCGCCCAGTCCGAGTACAGATACAGATACAGATAATTCATATGGTTAACAGATACAGATACAGATACAGATAATGCTGTACTCGCTCATCCCTGATAACAACATAGCTATTCATTTTTGTATTCACATTTTCCCTTTATTTCTTAGAATTGAACAGCATAGTATTGTGACCTTAAGACTGCTGTATGTGATGATGTGAATGATGTGCTTTGATTTTTGTGATATAACAATGCCCTTCAATTCAAAACAGGATGTTTTTATTAGCTTCCACATATGGTTGCATGGACTGAAGAGTTAATAAGTTGAGCAATGTTTACACAGTAAATTAAGGTGCAACACTACAGGCAATAATTATGATTTTGGTCCTATCAACCACGTTTTAGAGTTTTGGATAAACGTCGTATCTTTCACTGTAATTTAAAAAAATGAATAGGAACAAATGACAGCCATGTTGTTATTGCACTGAACAGCTTGTTTTCTGAGGACACTAACTAGAATATCCAAATATGTCTATTTCCTCATAAACTTTCAAAAAATACATCATTGCTTGAGGCCTATTCTTGCAGCTATTTTTCTGAAACTCAGCTTTTTTGCATTCAGAACTAAAGATTTCTGATTCTGGATTTCACATGTTTACATGTTAATTCATAAAAATATTTTGAAAGATTTTAAAAATGAATTTTCTAATACATTGACCATAGTTGGATGTTTGCTAGATTTTCAATTAAAAATATATATTTTTTAAATGTAGGACAGCAGAGGACTGTGTCTTGATTACATAATGACACATTTAAATCTCAGCAATCTCGTTAATGAAATCTGTTCTAAAAATGTGTCTTATCAATTATATACACACATTTTAATTCTAATTTGTTGGAATGCATGCTGAGCACAAATGTCTCATTTTTACCTCTTGTTTATTGATTGATTGATTGATTGATTGATTGATTGATTGATTGATTGATTGCAAAGCTTCTAATACAAAAATAGTTAAAACAATAATTGTAAGTATGTCAGTAATCAACTTGTAAAGATGCATTGTGATAAACTGTAATAATTATTGTTTTAAAAATCCAGTTCACCTGTAGTGTCTTGCTTTAACTATTTTCCATGGGCAATTTTATGTGTATGCATAGTTTTTTATCTAAAAAATATAGAGAAATAAAGAAAATAAAACAGAAAAAAAGAGCAGTCATTAACACTTTGAGAGGAAACCTTTGAGAGTTTTTCCTATGAATGTTATGAACATGATAACATATTAGAATGACCTTTATTGTTATTGTTATTGTTATTCAAAATGCAGTCTTATTCAAACAACTTAAGTGGTATGAATCAGCAAACACTGAAAACACTGAAAATACCAGTACTGCTTATACATTAATAAATATAAATGAAAATATTTGCTTTTTGGAAATGACGTTAAATGCCTGATGTTTTTATTTTAATTTACTGTAAATGGCTAATATAAGAAACTGCACTCCAAAACCACAACAAAGCATTAGCAATCCTGGCCCATTATGTCCTAAAATGGGCCATTATATGTCTAATATTCTACTCCAGTGTGCATTCATTGAGGAAAAAATGGTTTAGTCAGTTTTGAAATGGCCCACACAGACTGTGGTTATTTATCACAATTCTATATCTGTCAAGAAACATCAATGACAGTTTTCAGCTTAGCCAGAAGACTTCATGACAGGAGAAAAACGAGAAAAAAGCACAGTCATAACAAAACCTTGTATCTGAAAAATGTCTCCTTTACAGGAGTAGGATAGGGTTTTCTTGATGGCAGAGCAGGCTCATATCACTGTTTGTTTTGGAGGGTACAGCCTGATAGAGAAAACTATGCTATTTCTTGCGACTCGCTCTAGACACTAGTTAGCCATTTCTGATTTTCTACTTTTACACATTAAAAAACATCAAGTGAATACATTATATATTACACATATTCAAAAAAAGTTAGGCTGTGAAATCACCTTTTTTTATGACTTATCAAATCACAGCCATTTATATAAGTACATATAAACACCTTAGCTTGCATATTTTATCTCTAACTTCTGGTGCTCCCTGTTTATGTTATTTACTTTTAGATTTGTGTTTTAGAAAATGTCAGATTTGCATTTAAAATTTTAAATTGTACTTACATTTATACTTTACTTGTACTCATTTGTTTATTTTTATTTGTGTTTCAGAAAATTCCAGGTTTTTAATTTAAAATTAGCTTTATAATGTTTGCACAGTACATTTCACTGTGTGTTGTACTTGTATGACTATGTGAAAAATGTTGAATCTTGAATGCTGTTATTTACACACCTCCTCTGGGGCTCTATAACTAAAGCTTATATTGAACTCTAACCTGCCACATCTTGACCATTTCCTATATAACACAATCAGCATTCACTCTACAAGAGTTTTTTATAACTTTTGATTAGCTCCTCCCTCAAACACACCTGACTGAACTCAGCAGTTACGTCTAGATTTTGTAGATGTTCTGTTCCACACCTAAGAGACTTGGTGGCTTTTTACCATATTAGTGAGGAATTTTACTATACTATTTAATTACCTTTCTTTAATCTCAGTCAATTATATGTATGAGAGTAATTTCAGGGAATGTTTTGCCCTTTGATCTGTGAAACATGTATGTGTTGGCACATGAACATAAATAGCTGCGAAGCTGAGAAGCTTGCTCACTCATCTGTATTAGTAATGTGAGTGCCACAGCAGCAGCAGGGTGAAGTCTGAAGTAAACATTGACCTGAAACATTAACCCGGCCTGTATTGTGTTTTACTGATGCAAATATAGAATACGGGCCAAAATGTGGAATGCTCTTGACTGATCAAGTCAATCACCCATCACCACTGAGCATGCACTTCTGTAGTCCAGGCTATTGTTGTCATGGCAGCACTATCTTGTGCCAATTGGATTATTCCCCTCTGTGCCCAATGAGTACAGTGTGTGTGTGTGTGTGTGTGTATGTGTGCCTGCCTGATCTTGTCTGTGTCCTTGCTCCTCATGGCCCAGATGCTATCTGATCATTACCTGTCTTGATTGTGTCGGTGTCTGGCCCCTCTCTCACACCATACAACGCATTGTTCTATGTTTTCACATGAGAGCTCTGGAAGTGCATGTGTGATCTCAGAAAACAAAAAGCTCTCTGTTTCTCCTTTTTTCTCCTCCTCTCCCTCCCCACATTGCTCACTCAGTCAAGGGATAGCAATAAAGCTATTCCTCTCTCTCCAGCTCTTGGCACAGTTTGTATGTTTACCATATGCATGAAGGCACTGGCCACGAATCTAAAGAAGAAGGAGGTAGATAAATAAAGTCTTTGGGCTAGCATTCTCTGGAGAAACAAGGAAGAAAAGCACACAAGTGATGGCCAAAAACACAGTACTGGAGCTTCTGAACATACTCCAACGAGCATCAGAGAATCTTTCAATCTTCTAGTATTGCAGGTAGTTCAGCAGCTGGGCGTGCCTCTAGTTTTATCTTTGAACCACTGTTTGCAGGGCAACCATCATGTGTTTGTACTGCTAACAAGAGTAGATCTACAAGTTCTGGAGAAGGAAGAGGAAGATTAAAGTTACTGTGCCAACTTAGAGAAAGGTAGGCTGGGTAGCAGTGGTAGAACCATTAAGACCCATCCAAAATGCTAATAGCGGAGCCTTTTAGAAATGCATTAAAGAGGGATTATTCAAATGATTCCACGCAGAAAGTTTTTGTATTTTAAGATAACTGTATAGAACACTTTACCCCTGTTGTAATGAATCGGCCAAGATAGATTTGATATAGAAATTTTACCTCCACAGTTATTGCATTGGCGCTATGAGGCTACTGTTGCACAACACAAGAAGATAATAATCACCAAAATCATTTTTGCAAATGCATCCCCAATCTCAGGGTCTTAACTGAAGAAGCAAAAGGTGGACACCAAAACTGTTTTGACTAATCGACTATATCTGAGGTGAAGGAAAGATTGTGTGAATATTTTTGTCCCAACTATTCCTTTAGTGTGCAGTAACTACCATGAAAATGACATGAGTTATTATTAGTCATACCACTTAGAAATGGAGGTGTGGCCTTATTTATGAATGGTAAGGAAAAAGTTAAAACAGGCTAAACAGGTATTTCCAGGTTAATGTTTTTTCGTGGGTTTCTTGAAATGATTTAGTCACAATGTGCTTAAACCACAGTCTCAACATGTTTCAAAACTTTGATTCAAAAATAAAGCCCATTAGCTATGAGTCACTCCATATAATCTGTACTTTGTGCACTTTTACCTTGTTACCTCCCACTGGCCTCAGTTCTTAATCTCCTTTGTTTAAACTCTTAGCTCCCTCACCCCCTCAAAGGTATACGTGCTTCACACACACACACACACACACACACACACACACACAAACACACACACACAGACCACAATTAATAATTTTACCAACCAATTTTGCTGTTCTGAGCCCTGCAGAGACAACCGTAATTTGATTTTTAAATATTCAACAGTTTTTGCGTTTAGCTAAGAAGTGAGCGAGTGCAAAATGTGAATGGGGAAAATATGTCAGCTATTATTCCCCATGCAAGCTGCTAAAGCCAAGGTCTTTTTTATGAGTGTACCTTCTTTAATGCATTTAGCCACAAAGCTGTTATGAACACTGCCTTTCATAAGTACGTGATAATGTTCAACTGACAATTCTAACCTGTTGGTTTCATCAGGTCCCTCTGGGAAGGGAGCCTACCCTTGGTGAGAAATCTTATTATGCTGTAGTGCTTAATCTGACCCAATTAGGTCCTTGACATTTTCCTTCTAATTTTGCACACTGGTTCAACCCTAGAGGCCACTTTCAATAACAAAAGAATGGAATAATTTGATATAAATTATTTCTTAATGGTTGTTTATCAGGTTTAAGTGAGGAATAAAAGTGAGCAGAAAACTTTCAGTCAATATCATCTCTATGTTGTTGAGAAAATGCTACCATGCACCATACTGGAACGGTCAAGATCCCCTTGTAAGCAAATACACAAGGTTTTAGCTGTGATTACTACATTTTATCATAAATATCAGACATTCATGCATGTAGGTGATTCATTTACATGGTACTATACTTGTAAAATGTATTACTGTGGTCCTCAAAATTGAAGTTAAGTGTCTGGGTGCTTGCAAAAGCTTATTTTTGTATATTTAACCTGCATACAGTCATGTTTTGTGAAAGGAATAATATACTTACCTACCAAATGGCAAAAGTGCAGATTCAAGCCTGTTAATACATTCGCAGAAGTAGTGGGTGTGTTTTTGGGAAGAGATTGAAGGAAAAAGTTGAAAACTAATTGTGGATAAGATTTTTGGGTAAAAACTGCTAATTTTGTAAACAAACAAAAAAAAAATGTGTGCATGAGACCAGTCATTGTCCTACTATATTTATAAGGGAGGATTATACAACTCTCCAATTCTCCAAGTAACTTTAGCAGTTGGTTTCTCCTTCATTTTGTTTAAAATCAATGTGCATTACAAGTTTTTCAGCCACCTCTTCTATGTATATTTTGAAAATGTACATTAGAAAAATGAAAGAAATAAAGTGCCTGGTGAAAACTCCGTCTAGTGATACAAACCTGCTGTCGAAATTTCTCGATGGTACACATGAGCTGATGCTTCGGTGGTGTTCTCAGGGGTTCAGTAGGCAACAGCAACTTCAGGCCTCATTAAATGACCACTGACTGCTTTGCCTATCATTTCTGAATTGTTAATGTTAGAAGCATGTACCGCTGACTGAGGGATGTTTAAACTGCTCCTCTGAGAGTTAATAAAGGAGAGAACAGATCTCTTGGCCTGTGGTACACGCAGATATCTGCACTTAACAGTGGTTGATGGAAATACTGATTGCCACCTTCAAAAAAACAGCTGCAATTTCCAATTGGTTGACTCATGGAACTTTCCAGTAACACTTCAATTTTGTCAGTCTTTTTCAGTGTCATGAGCATTTCAATTTTCAGTCAGATCATCACTTATATTATTATGTTATATTAAGTGTTTTTAAATGAAATGTTTTGTATATTAAAATGTCAATAAGAAAACAGTCAATTTCGAGGGTAAATGTAAACTATTGCATCAATTTGGGACATTCTTAGGCAGCTCCTAAAAATAATAATTCTGGAATATAGATCTATAAATATATCTTTCAAAATAATCCATTATTTTCCGCTTTAATGAAGGTGTGGAGCCACATTGCTGTCAAAAACCAATCAATTAAATATTTAATGTTTGAATTATTTAGCAAAACAAAATAAGTCTCGATATCTAAAGTTTAAAAATGAGATGATGAGATCATGTTATCAAGCAGCTCTTTGCTTTCCACCAGTTTTCCTGAAAATGTGAGGCTTGGGTATTCACTGTGTGACTATAACAGGAGCAGTTTGATTGCTTTGTATGGTAGCGGTTCAGTGCTTACTAAGAGGACTGTGTTCCCAGAGGATTTAAACTACTCTGATTCTCTCTCCTACCCCTCAATCTGGAACAGTGAAGCGAAACAAATTTGAAAGAGTCATTATGCATAATAATGAGGCAAACTAATATACTTCACAAACATTCATATGTTATACACCGATCAGCCACAGTATTAAAAGCACTGACAGCTTAAGTGAATAGCATTGATTAACTCATTACAGTGTTACCTTTCAAGGGGTGGGATATAGTAAGCATCAGTTCTTGACCTTGATGTGAAACAGGAAAAATCTAAGTAATCTGATCACCTGGATCAGGGTGAAATTGTGAGGGCTAGATGACTTGTCAGAGCGTCTCCAAAAAAATGGGTCTTTTGGAGTATGCTGTGGTACGCACCAGTACCCACCAGAACCAAAGACAGATGACTGGTGATATGGTATGAATTTGAATTACTTACAAACTGGATTTGAGTTACTTACAAACCAAGGCTGGACTGGCCATTGGGCAAACCGGGTAAATTTGGGCCGGTGGGGAATCGCGTCAGCGCAGAGTGGTTGGTCTCAGCTCAAAATGCCTTGGCCAATTTTTTTTCCCAATCCAGCCCTGATACAAACTGCTACCAATGACAATGTTAGCTATCTGAGAAATGTGTCAGCACACACAGTGCATAGCAGCTTCCTATGAATGGGGCTGCATAGCAGCAGAAAGTGTCCATGCTGACCCTTGTACACAGCCTAAAGTGCTTATGATCGGCACAAGTTTATTTTGACAATAGAGCAAAGCCATTTTCTTTTACATCATGTGGACAATCAAGTGTGTGAGGTTCACTTAATTTTTAAAGATATAGAGCCAGGGTACACTGTGTGAAGAAGGCAAGCCAGCAGAGGTAGTGTGATGCTCTGGGTAATGTGCTGCTGGGGAACTCTGGTTTCTCTGGTTCGCATCTTATGGGACTTAGAGGGCCTGCTACTAATGTCTTGGTTTTAGATGAGGGGTCCTAAACGAGATTAGATGGGGGGTTTTAATGTCATGGCTTCAGACATATTTATATTCCAGACATATGACTCCTTTCTGAAATGTTCTCCTGACTCTTTGGGCTGGATATGTTTTCAACAGAAAATATTTTTAATTTAAAAGAGGATGTGAAGCAGTTTTATGTTGTTTATGGTGATGGTACTTTTTCTTTGAAGGGTGTTTTCCCAGTGGGAGGCCTGACACATTTGTTCCACACAGTGGCTCAGGAGTGTTTTTCTAGACATCTGCCCTGTGAAATAGTTTGGACGTGGTAGAGTTGAGGAGCCATCTGCTGCTGGGATGTATTCCGGTAACTTGCAGTGCAACCAAGCAACGAAAGAGAAAAGACAAAGGAAGGTTTTTGTGTTATGCTTCTTGAGTACAACTGAATGGTGTGTGATCCTTTTCCTGAGAGAGTAGCTCTTTTCAAAATACCTTCAAATCCGCCATGTCTAGCATTAAAAGGCACCAATTAAATCTTAAACAGCCCTCAGCTCCAAATGGGGCATCTTCACAAGGCTTACAAAGCAATACTGTCTACCTACTAACTTCCAATCTAAACTCTTATCATTAAATCTAAAAGATCAAGCTATCCAAGTTATTCAGCAAAAATAACATGTACATAATCATGTCTGAAGTTTCTTTTATTACTACCTGTTGCCCATAACATCACTACAACTGTTTACAAGACGAAATGTCTTCAAAATCTAATTTTGTGTGGGACATTTTTTTCAAAAGGGCAAGCACAGATTTACACATAATATTCACACACATTCAGATTTCAATGGGATTTACTTCTTTTAATCTGACATGGTTTTCAGAATGTTTTGGCAGGCTGTTGCAGGGGAGCTGGGGCTTTCAGTAAGTAGAGATGTTGGATTATGTCCTGGGCTCTAAATCCACACGGGGCAGCTCATCTGGTGGCTAGCTTGAGGATATTTGCCTCTAAAAGTGTGTGCTACAATCAAATGTGGAGCATCCAGCCTTTCACTCTTTGAGCCCTGATGTGAGCTCATGTTAGGATGTTTAATAAATAAATAAATAATAGAGATGATAGGGTACAGAATCTGTAGAATCTTCTGTAAAATCTACTGCATGTATGATATCTCTTTCATACTAGCTCACCGAGTGCACATTAGTGCACATACTTGTATTTGCTTCAAAGTTATAAACAAACGACTGCTATACAGTTTATAATTTTCAGATAATGTGCGGACTGATATAAACCCTCTGTCGGTAGTTTTCTATCCTGCTAAACCCTGCTTTGTCTTTGCACTTGACTTACTACTGACTGCTGCAGAACATGCTAAAATTGTGGTTTCTCACCTCGATCCATGCACTGTACTACCAAACCTTTATTTCACTCCTCTGTCACTTTCCTCTGAAGACTGTGTCTCAAGCTCCCCGGCACCATAATTAAGTGTCGACTCCAGACAATTAAATACTCATGGCTCAGGGCTTGTTGAGCGCACGCTGTACAAACAATGGCACCCTAGAATCTGTGAAACCTTATGGCAACCATGTGGCTAAAATTTCAGAAGTAGCCCCCTTCTCTGTGGCAAGAAACACCCACCATTACTCTGATGTAACCCCTTCTGTCTCTGTTCCAGAGGAGTTGAAAACAGGCAGTTGAGAACCAGAGATTAAATGTGACTTTATCAGATTCCCATGTGTGAAATCAGTTCAGTTTTATTCCATGGTTGTGAAGATGCCCGTGGTGACAGGTTAATGAGAGGTTATCCGGGGAGAGTGAAGCAGAGGGAATCTTTTCATGTGGCCACTTGTTTTTCACCTGCTGTGTCAACAAGTGGTCTGGTTTTTCAGGTGTGAGATCAAAAATTGTCAATGTCAAGAACCAAACCTTCTCTAAAATCTCCACAGAACAATGTTGGCGCGATATTGTACTTTAGTGAAGTATTTTCAGTCCAGCTGTGAAAGTGAGGT
>JBBPDH010000104.1:11541592-11551767 GCA_037974565.1 Clupeocharax schoutedeni
TTAAATCTCCAGCTTCACGGCCACACACACACACACACACACACACACACACACACACACACACACACACACACATATACATGACACTACACAGTCAGGAAAAAGACTGTACCTTTTAGGGTAAAATAGCTGTCACTGAGGTGGGAAACTGAATTTAATAAACATTTAAAATTTAAGGAAAATTTAAGGATTTTAAGGACCATGTTATACTTTGAAGGGTAAATGTGGTTTGTACCTTGACTGACTAAAATGACCCAGGATAGCCCTTTTTTCTTCCACAAAGTGACATGTCAATGTCACTGCTGTCACTGACAGAATGATCCACTATCCAAATGATTTCTGTTCAGTGTTGGTTCTGTGGAGGGCGCAGATAAAAACAGCCAAAGATGGATAGAGATAAAGATGGATTACAGACTGTAACTGTAAACTACAGTGTGCATCTGTATGGTGTGAGGAACTGACCTACCAGCGTAGATGCAAGGTGTAGCTAATGAAGTGACTGGGTCATGTTCATAGCTGAGATTATAATTAATGGTGACACATGCATTAAGAAATCCAGAGTGTTGAAATATTTAACTCAAGGTACTGCAGGCTTTGCATTACTGTATACATCTCAGCATTTAATTATGGGAATATATGGATTTTCTGCCCTTAATACATCTACTTTCATTTTGATATAGGGTTTGATGCTATTATTTCCAGAATCAGCTGTGATTTAATCCCATTTAGAGTGGGTGGGAATCTACTCACATTACTCACGTTGTCATGGTAATGATGGCACTCTCTCCACGCCCCAGCTGAAAGAGTTTTTTTTTTCTCCGCCCCAGAGACAAAGCTCAAGCAAAAATGTGTTTGGCCCCAGGGCCAACTGGCACAAATTGACACAATGTAAAATCATGCTGTATATGTCTGGAGTAGAGTGTCTGAGACAGACGGACGTGTTTATTTGCATGCAGTGAGTGCACTATACATGCGCAATGGAGCATGGGTAGTCAAATAAATCATTCGCCTATGATGTGACATTTATCAACAGATAAGCATGATGTATGACTTCTGAGACAGGAAAGTAATCAGAGTTTCACTAAGGAATAGAGATAGGAATGGGGCATCCTCACATAGATAAAAGAGGACTTTAAGGACAATTACTGTAAATACAAACTTCACAAAGCAGCCAGACTGGATGTTGGTTATGTTGTACACAACAGAGGTTATAGGATGGGTTTTACTAGCTTCTCCACTTACACTTTTGCATTTTGGATAATGCATAATTGTTCAGCTTAGATGCATAAGTGACATAACAATGAAATCAGCTCTTTGCCAGAACATACTGCAGTGCTATATTCAGTTTGCAATCTGAAGCACAAGAGAATGTTAACCTCTGAATGGCTCAAAGAAAACAAAATTAAGTTTCTGGGGAGTTCTAGTCGGCGTCCTTACTTTAACACAGCTGAGATGCTGGCTGGATCTTAAATAAAGATGAAAAAGAATTCTTCAGAGATAAGAAGTTGTCCACAGTGATATGAATGACTGCGGATGTTGGTTATTTAATTTTTAGGAAGAATTACATTTTCACATGGGTGGTATAGGTATACTTTCTTGCTTCAATAAATGAAATGATCTTTTAAAACTCTTTTTATATTCCTCATATTTGATTTGATCTATATTACATTTTAAATGAGATTCTAGTGTTACAGGTTAGGAAGAGGGCAAATACTGCATATGTTTTAAATAGAAGTAAATCAATTGCGAAATGAAACGCTCTCAGCTGCAGATTTCGAGTGAATAATACAGAGAGAAAGGCCATCTGATCACCACATTAATGTTCCCTGATTGCCCAAATGGAGAGCTGTATTCGGCTGATTGCATCTTATATCCTGGTCCAAATGAGCTGGTTGCTCTGGAGAGCACTGCCCAGCTTGCCCAGATGTTGATGCTTAGGGTTCTAAGAGGCTTTTTAGGAAGAACTATTTTGAACAACCTCCCACACAGGTCGTGCTTCTTTTACCTTGAGCTGGTTACAGTGTCGTGGCTACTGGTGGTTCTCAGGGGCCATTGTTAAAACTTGGACAACTATGAACAGTTTTTCAGTGTTTGGTGCTAGATGAGTAAAGGAGCTGTTGATATGCAGTGCCGTGGAAGCTGAAACTAACTCTTATTCTGATTGCTGTCGGTTGCACATGAACTACAAAGCCTGTGAAGAATGGCAATCAGGTTCCTACTGTGAAAAATTCTACATCAGAGTGAAATTCTGAGGTATTTTCCATCAAGGTTTTTGCCTCAGCTTTGCTCAGTCAAAGCTTCTGGCATGTACCGGGTTTTTCCACTCAAACTGAAGCTAAAAGCACTCCCGAGTGTGAAACACACCGTCGTATGTGAAAGTTTGGGCCTGGACAAAATTACATATTTTGTACCAACCTCTGTATGTACATTTACTTTTAAATGGTTTACATCAGTTTTTTTTAACTGTTTTTTAACACACTTTCAGCAGTTGTCTAGCTAGATATAACAGCTTCCTCAAACAATTTTCTCAAAAATGTTTCTCACTACTGTAATGACAATTTACGTGTAAAACAATATGCAAAGTTGACCAAAAGAATCATACACTACACAATATGTCCATTCAGCAAACCTAGACAATCAATAAATTATACTCAAGTCATTGTCATCCAAATTGAAAAAACACTTTTCTCCAGGTGTGACTCTCCAATCACGTGTTTATCAAGCGACTTTCATTCTCTAACTACAGGGGAAAGTCTCCTTGGAGCAACTTAGGGTTAAGGGTCTTGCTCAGGAACCCAATGGTGGTGCTGAAGATAAACCTCTTGGTCTGGAGGCAAGTATATTATACACTGAGATATCTCCACCACTGTACTGTACTGATCACAGGATCCCTATAAATCTGGCTATTTGTATGAATCCTACCCATCCTTTGTGATGTCAGGGTGACACTGTAAAAACTGGTTTTGTTTTGGCTGTCGCTTGATGGGGTCTTTCTGGACAGGTCATCTATATTCCAGTAAAGTGGTGTTACAAAGTGCAAAAGAATGCAAATTTTCAAAATACTAACTTTCACAAGATACATTTTTAAATTAATCCTCCTAATGTCTAAGAGGCAGATGTGTAGCATGTGCTTTTAAGTTCTTGTGTGTGTTTTACCTGCAGGCAAAGTTTGAATTTAGCTATAAAGGATGACAAGGATTATGAATTGTATCAGAAATCATGTCCTAGCAATCAAGAAAAACTGTAATTCATTTATTGTTTGGCAGTTTGCAAATACGTTTCGCAGCCAGCTAAGAGTCATCCTGTTCTTTTAGGAATTTCACCCACTCATCTTTGCAGAACACTTTTAGTTCTGTGATGTTCGTGGACTCTGGGGTTTTCAATACGGCTTAACTCTGGGAAATGAGAGGGCCATTCCATATGCTTCAGCTTGCATTTCCTCAAGCAGCTCACAGCAGATTTAGAGATTTTTTTTATCATAGTTCAGTTTTAAAGGCCGGCCTCTTTTTCAGCTTCAGATATCTTCTGCCACAATAACTTCCAGTATTTGTTTTCCCAGCATCCAAAAGGTTCTATTTGTAAGTTCGCGATATCTTAATGACATTTTAGACAGTTGAAATATAAACTGTGATATCTTTTCATTTTTGGCTCCTAAGCCCGCTGGAGTCCAAGAATGCTGAGTCTTAGCAAGGTTTGAGATGCAGTATGCAGTTCTGTGATATGCCTGGCTTTGGGCACAATGATAGCAAGTATCTTGATGTAACGATCAATTTGCTATGACCACATTTGGAAATTTGTTATTGTCTCACACTCACAGTTTCAGAGGAATATATCTGGAATTGTTGGGTAAGAAAATTAGCTTTCCGTTTAACACAGTTAGGTTTAATATTGGTGTAATGAAATTATCACACCATTTTAATCCATGTGATGTCTAAAATGCAACATCCAACACAAACCTTAATATGATTATAATAAGAATGAGTGTTTCTGAATTCTTATCTTTTTCATTTTTCCTACATCCTATGAGCACCCACAGCTTTTGTTGTTTTTAGGGATTGTTGTCTTTTAATGTACTTAGGTGTTGTTTACATGGACAAAAGAGTGATACCAGTGTCAAGCCTTTCTTGACCCCATTTTCCATGTCTTGATCGTCATTATGTGCCATGTGTTGGTCATCTTATCATGGGGATAAGAAGGGTCTTAGATCATCTGCCACTAGGTCCTTCTCTCAGTTTCTAAGCTGTCTGGTAATCCCTCTACGTATGAGAGCACCAAACACGCCCCCCATTACACACATGCACACACACATGCACACACACGGCCCGGAAAAGGCACTTCTTATCCTTCCATTCCTTTCCCTTCAGTGTATTTTATATAATGTCACTAAATTCTGTGCTACTTTTTAAATTACCATCAAACACCTCTTTCTTTAAGTGTTTTTTCTTTCTTTTTTCCCCCTAATGATCGGTTTCTGGCAATCACCTCCATGTCACTCAATTTTAGACCTATTCTTTAGATCTCCAAGAGCCATTTAGCTTTACTATTATTTCATGTTCTACCACAACACATATCAGCACTAAAAGGAATGCTGTTTTTATTTTAGCTAAAATGTATCATTACTCCATCAGGTTATGCCGGTTAGTCACCGGAGTAATAAGGATTCTCATAAATCTGTTTTTAAATATATTTGAATTTCACCACAGTGAGTTTCTACATGCAATCTTTCCCACGCTGACAATTACACATTTGTCTGGGTACATTTTGCTTAACCTAACTTTAACTTAGTAAACTATGTTGGGAGTGGGGAGTCATTTGAAACACTTGCTTCTCGTGTGTTACTTGTGTCCTAAGCAAGTCTAAGCACATCTTTTTACATCATATTAATCATTTCCGTGATCATTCATGGTGCTACTGTTATCCGATCCAGTGATTATGGCAAGTATCAGACAGATTCTGAGTACTGGACCGGAGCACCCCTAGTTGATTTTATTTCATTTGTATGCAATAATGATGATGGAATCCAGTGAATTTGTTGTTAGATCAAGCTGCCTTCATTCACAATACGTTTCTCTTTATTGCATTAGGAAATGCCTAAGAACATAAGTTCACATAATCGTAAGATCACCTCATAAAATGTAAAAGCAGTTGATAGGATATGTGTAGCGCTTCAGGTTTATGAAATCCAGCATATTTATTTCAAACATTGTAATCTGTAGAACTCAACTGCTGAGAAAGGATCGGTCAGTTTGTAAAACAGTAACTGCTTGGAAGTCCTCTGTATTTGTTTCCTGTATGCAGTATGTTTGATGTAAAGCTCATCAAAAAGAACTGCTGAAAGGGGTTTCAGTATTATAATGAAATATATTATTTATGTATGTTTAGCTCAATTATCTTTATTTGTTTCCAAAAATTCATGGCTTCAGTGGTCTAAACTATAACAGCTATAAGAGCTTTATCCCCTAAACGGTTAAACAGCCAGATGCATGATGTGAAATTATATCCAATATGCTGAGGAAATCTTCTTCTAAGGATTTGCATTTAGACGAGTTGATTATTATTATGCATTATTGTGAGGATGAGGAAGGTACTGCAGAGCTGAGAGAATAGTCAACATGTTAAATGGTGTGTGTGTGTGTGTGTGTGTGGGTGGGTGTGTGTGAGTGAGGGAGAGAGAGAGATGAAGGGAGAGAGAGAGAGTGCAACGTGTCTTTAGATCACATTGTTGCTGTCTCAGATTTGATCTCACCTAAATAAACGCCACGTACTGGATGACATCAGATTTTGCACAAATCCTTAGTTAAGCCTCCAAAGGCTGTACGATCATGACCCAATGTTATAGGCTTTTGCAGTTGCGTTTGCAGATGAATTTGCACATAAACTCTATTTTTCATCTCATCAAGGCACCTGACTAACATACAAGCAAGTTCACCTCTCAAGGTTAGTGAGTAGTAGGGGGTGCTTATCAGCCCCAGAGCTGCAGCAACAAATGAAGAATGTAAAGCTTCTAAACACTCTCCATTTCCTTCCAGTGTGTTCAAATAAACACAGAAAATAAAGACAAAATGTCCTTGTCCTTTGCTGTTGAACCAAATGCATTACCTGACACAGGGATGAGGTCTTTCAAATATTAATACCTACAGAAAAGAGCAGGACAAACAGAACAGGAGCACCTGGCTGAGACAATATGATGTTCTGGAATTTAATTTCGACTGTAGAGAGCTTAAGTGTGAAATTGCTTTGGATGCTTGAGAGATAAAGAACAAAGAAAAACCACAATGAATGCACATTTCTGGTCGATCCTATTTAATAGATTACTCTAAAGCAGCTTGAGTGTTTCAAATAAACAAGAGTAGGCTACATAGTGTAACATGTTCCTCTAGATTGACATATATTGCACAGTGTATGTAGATTGTATAAAGAAAGAAAGCTCACTGGTTAGTAGTGTGATTTACTAAAACGTGGTACTGGAGTTGAAAAACAGCCATGCAAAAACTACGCATGACTTTGGCTGAGGAACAGCTAAGACCAACACACACATATTCCATTTCAGCTGTCAGTCAGTTGTGCAAGTTTCAACAATGGTCCCTGAGAACAACCAGTAGCCAAGACACTGTAACCAGCTCAAGGTAAAAGAAGCACGACCTGTGTGGGAGGTTGTTCAAAATAGTCCTTCCTGAAAAGCCTCTCAGAACCCTAAGCATCAACATCTGGGCAAGCTGGGAACATTAATGTGGTGATCAGATGGCTTTTCTCTCTGTATTATTCACTTGTTTCTCGGATATCCCTAAATGAGTGTTATTATTTAGCGTGTGTGTTTTTGTGTGTGTATATATATATATATATATATGAGGCTTTAAGACGACCTTCAGTTTACAAACATTCTATTGAAAATCATGTCAGTCTCCCAACAGCCCAATTATTACTAATGCTAATTGATGTTTAAGTATGTAGTATGCATTTTATGAGTGTCATAGTGTGCTTAAATATGCACAATGCATACTTAAAACTGGTAGATGTTTG
Source organism: Clupeocharax schoutedeni (assembly GCA_037974565.1). Lineage (NCBI taxonomy): Eukaryota > Metazoa > Chordata > Actinopteri > Characiformes > Alestidae > Clupeocharax > Clupeocharax schoutedeni. Next base: position 11,548,613 of record JBBPDH010000104.1, read on the forward strand.
AGTTTGGTGTTGAAGGACACAATTGTCTCACAATGTTGTGCAAAGAGCTACAGACGACTCTTAAAACAGTGTGTCTAGACCTAAAAAACATTCATTTGTAAGTTTGTGATCGTAGCCTTAAAAGCCATAGTACTCCATCACATCCTGAAGTGAAACTATTTTTTTCAAAATAAAAGATCTTTCAGACTCTGATGATCAATAAAATATTTGTATTTCTGTCTTTCTGTGTGGCCCAGAACTAATTGACTTGATACTGGTGGTTGGTGACCTCTGGTGTAGTGTCCTCACTCACCAAAAACCTTTCTACTAAGATTAGTATCTAATATATTCTTTATAGTGGTATAGTGTGTAATTGGAACACATGCTGTTATCTTTAGGTAGGTCTTGTAAAAGTTACTCTTATGTGTAGGCAACTGCGCCGTATTATTACACGTATGTCCTTATCACCTTTTGTTGATCTCCAAAGGCTGCAAAGAGCCTAAAAAATAAAAGGTAAATATTCAGACTGCGATCAGTTCTCACTGTAATCGCTCTCAAAATGCGATTACAGTGTTTCAAAATGTTTTTGTTCATGTTAATTGTATAAAACCTAGTAAATTACATATTTGAGTTGTCAACAAAGTCTCACAGCTCAATCTTGTTTTACTGGGTTATATAGTCAATTCAGCTCATGAATATGTCAGTGAGCAGAGTGTCTTGTGACAGCAAATTTTACTTTGAGTGTGCATATTAAGCAAAAAATTCTGTGAGGGGTAGACATGTATCTTAGCAACACTGCTATGTGTTTGTGTGTGTGTGTGTGTGTGTGTGTGTGTTAAGGGGGGGGGGGTGCCCTCCTTTTTGATAGAGCCCCCCCAAACCTCTGTGCATGTCAGTCTCTGAATTAAAACGTTATGAGCTACTGCACTTATATCTAAAGATGGTTTGAAGGTATGAAAAAAGGGAATGCTGCTCAACACTATACAGCACCACTGCAAATTCGGCAGATATGAGGTGCATGAGGTTGGAGTGAACAAATCCCTGCTGCTTGGCATTTGGCAAAAGCCTGTTTCCACGTTTGGTGCAGAAAGCTTGGGAGATTATCAGTGTTGCAAATAAAACTATTCAAGATGGCCTTTGTATCACTCAGTGTAAAGCATCATCATGATGTTAATCTGTCTGTTATTGCTTGTAATCCTAAATTAAAGCTCGCTTATTTACTCTCCATGGGGGAGCAGCCTGGTTATGGAGCTCATTCATAGCTCATACTTGGATAACAAACATTTTTGGGTTAGGGGGGCACAACATTTTCTCTTTGTCATAGATTTTATAAGATCACTGCATACCTCTGATTTCAATGAAAATGTAAACTTCTTTGTTTTAAAGTCCTTTTGTTGGTGAGCAAATTAGCCAAACAAGGTGCAAAGTCAAAGTGTCTATCCTTATTATAACAGCCTGAAGGACTAATCACATTCGCTAGTGGAAGCTGGTAAAGTAATGCAAGCAGCATTGAATCACTGGTTGTCTGATTTAAACTGTAATCACCACAGCTCTCAGAATATCACCTTCCTCTGAGAATTTTAACTGACGCTGGTTACCTGTGCTTCTATGAATAGACTTTACCAGTCAAACGAGCATTCGTTCTCAATATACACCACTAAACCTTTCAGAGTAAGATATAGATCTAGTTGCTGAACCAGAAAACGTTCACAGCATCCCATTCCAAAAGACTGTCCCTGACTTTTGTTTGAAGCTCTGGGTGGCTTTAAGAAAAACCTAATGCAGAGTGCACTGTAACATACACAGTATGCTGAAATAGGGCTATGATTTATTTATAGGTTATATGATCCGGTATGTGCCCACACATTTCTATTTATGTGATTCTACTGATTCATCTGCACAGTGAAAACCATCTAAATGCACCTTCCTTTTCCATGAGTCACTGAGCGGCTGATTCACTGGATTTGAAATATGACAATCATTGTCATGCTTGACTGACAGCAAGAAATTACAAATGCTAAGAGAAAAAGGTGCTATGGGTGAAGGGTAATAGGAGCACTTGCACTTTCCAGTCTGACTGGCAGAGATGAAGGCATGCATATCTATAAGGCCAACCTTGATATTCTACTAGAGGGGTTGAGTGAAATGCCTCATTAGCCTTTAATCACAGAACCATTCAAACTGACTGGAATATATCCTTACAAAAATCTGATATATGACCATACATGTCTCTATATTTGACAGAGCTCAATAAATATTTTATATTTTGATGTTATATGTATCCAATAAGGAAGAAAAGACATTCAACAAATACAGGGTTAATAGACCTACTTTTCAGTCTCATCATGTAAATACATTCCTGTACACATACACCAGGACATTTTACTTTATGGCTAATTAGTTATTTGGGCTCATTATTGTCTGTTATGACAAATATAAAAATTCAAATGACATTGATATTATAGGAAAATATTTCATGTATCGCAAGAAAAAATGTACACTACTAAAAAGAGTTACATACATATATTCACAAATTATACAAATTTGGGGTACTGGTAATTGTATACACTCATTTATATGGTGAACCTGTATATTGTTAAATGCCATGCCATTCACATGAGTATTTTACTATAGCACCAAAATGTAACTAAACAGAAATAAATAAAGAAACAAATAACATTAGGAATTAGGAATTTATGCTAATAAGTATGTTAATTGGTTTCACATAACTATTTTAAGTAGCCTAAACTGCACTTTACTTAGCAATTACACTCATATAAAAAATTAATGCACATCACACAAACCTGAGTTATAGAAAATACTGATTAATTCGACAGTATTACTTTTATAGTTTTGCTCAGCTGAGGGAAACGTTGCATCTACATTAGATTGTTATGTTTTTCCTGCTTCCCAGCTTTCCCTATAGCATGTTCCTGCTTTCAAGAACAAGAAGAGTAGATGAGTGACCAAGGAGTATAAAAATAGGTAGGTTGGGGGATGTACACCAACACTAAGATGGTAGGTCAAACAAGTAAAACAATTAGGGATGCACCGGATATTCGGCCACCGAAAATTTTCGGCTGAAATATTTTTTTTTACTTGACCGAAAACAGTGATGACGTAATCAACAACCGCATACTGCACGCACCAGACTGGATTACAGTCAACTTGTCTCT
>JBBPDH010000104.1:11551867-11574726 GCA_037974565.1 Clupeocharax schoutedeni
GAAACGCGCAACAAAACATGAGCAGATTTCCCTAACATTAGTTATTGAACACACTTCACCGATGATCTCACTCACGCATAACTGGTTCTCTCTGCCCGACTCTGGCTGGATCAGCAGGTTGCAGGATGTGTGGTGCGTTATACACGAGTGCTGCCAACAGGGACGGTGGTGGACAAACTACACAACGCCAGCAATCATGACATGGTTGAAGGGTGTTTCATTCGTTTTTATTTTATTTTTGAAATATTCATTTATCGGCCATTATAAACGGCGATACCGATAGTTTGGAAAATGCCTAATATCGGTCGACAATATCGGCCTTCCGATATGTCGGTCGGGCTCTAGTACAGAATGAATAGTTGGTCAATCCTTTGCTTGCCGATGGAATGTTTTTGAATACACTTTTTTATTATTAATCTGCCTCCCACAGTTCTCTCAGTCCAAATCCTGTGCTGTTTTGTGGCAGAGACTCTGGGGCAGCTTTCTCAGAGGGGAATGAGGGTGGACCTCTGTTTATTCCTCTATTGATTTAAGTCAAGACAATACAACACCTAAGCAATAGGTCGTCCTATGGGCAGACTGGGCTCAGGAGACATTATGGGGCTTATGAGACTTTTTTTTCCCTCAGAAGTCCCCCCTCCCTGCCTTTCTTCATGCTCATTGTGTGTGTGTCTCCTTCCTCTTTACTCGCTTTCTTGTTCCTCAGCTGTTTTGAGACTCTGTTCTCAAAATGTTTTGATGTGTGTGTCTCTCTCTCTGTGTCTCTCTCTTTTTCTTTTTCCTGTGAGGGCCCCCTGTCTACTCTCCCTCCTTTCTTTATTTTCGTGTCTGTGTAAGCATTCCTCCTGTTTGCAAGCGCGCTGACACTTCCTCAATAGCCTTGTCTCCATGCAGGATTAGTGTGAGGCCCCAAGTTCCCAGTACAACACACACAGCTGACTTGGGATTTAGCATGGGTTTTTGTTTTTATATTTCATTTATGTGTGTTTTCTCATCTTTGCATCTAAGTGTACATTTGTGGTTGCATCTGTTTGTTTTTTCCCAATATGTCCACAAAGTGGGACTTGTTTATTCCCTGTTCCTGTTTTGTGTGGAAACCACTTCCAAAGCTGAATTAAAAATGTATCCAATACCTGTTGATCCGCTTAAATGATTCTTAAAAGTGCCCAGATGCTGAATAGTGCAGTTGATCGGATTATGCAAGGCTACAAAACGTGGCCTTAAAGCACAAGCCTTTCCCACTGTAAACGTTTCCTTCAGCTGCTTTATTGATCGGTCTGTCAGACACTGGGATTATTAATGTTGGGTATTCATGGTGTTTGAATCTGTCAAATTCAGCCTAAGAGCCACTAGTGTAAGAACTGTTGTGTATGTGTCTGTTTGTGTGTTTGTGTGTGTGTTTGTGACTGTCTGTGCATGTGTGTGGGTAGAGGTTGCATTCATTGGTTAAGCAGGCCAGTTCATCCATCTCTGATGTCTTTGTTGCCGTCACAAAATCCTGCACACAATCCGTAAGCACCATTTAGTATCCTTTGATTGGTCTTGCTAGGCCCTCTCTCTCCGTGTGTGTGTGTGTGTGTGTGTGTGTGTGTGTTTATTTCTCAGAACAGTGAGGCGGATTGTGCGATAGCAGCCAGAGGAATGAAGAATGTCTTACAGCCTAGCATGATTCAGCTCTACGCTTCATAGCTCTCTCTCTCCCTTTTTTTTCTTGCTCTCACACTCTCTCTTACTTTTTTCACCCTTCTCTTTTTCCCTTTCTTGCTCTTTTCCCTCTCTCTTACTGTAGTATAAATGGCGGTGGCACACTGGGAAACATGCCGATTAACAAAAAGAGAGGCGGCCTGTGGTACAAATCAGTTTGGCCTTATTCCCATAAAGCAAGGAAGTAGACTTATTGATTGTTAGGATAGTCATTGTTGCTCAACAATATCCTAACCCATTTCAGAAGTTATGTACTTAAATCATGTGTAGTAAGGAATTTAAAAATTGTGTATTATCTTATATTTAAATTAGTTTTTGACCAAAGACTTCATTAGTTCATATGGACATTCTACTGTAGCACATAATCTTGCTTGACGCTATTCAGTATGTTAATGCGTCATGTACAACTTTTATACCACTCTTTTATCATGTACAACTTTTATCTCTGTTTGGCTCCTATGTACTTTTGGAAAACAAACAGAAATTGTGCCTTATGTTAGGCTAATGTCAAATGGTAATAGGGTAATTATAATGTATAATACTTTATGACAAATATTCATTAATTAAAATTAAAATTAACTACCAGGAATGTCTAATTCAAGGCAACAGTAACCACCAGTGGTGCTCTCACAGCTATGTGCAAAGAGTCCTCATAAATGTTCTAAAAGGCACAATCCAATCCAGTTACAATAATTGCAGTTATCTTGTGCTGAAGCATCAGAAAGTGAGCTTATAGGGTTTGACCTGGTTTAAAAGGACATAAAATAAGCTCTATAATGGAAATGGACAAAAGCAGCCAAATACTGCTTTAGAGAAAGCTAATAAGTGCTTATACTGCTTGTGGCCTACTGAGTGAATTACATTGTGTGCAGTTCCTGCAGAGCAAGGTGAGAACTGACTTGTGCTGGAGTCAGCCAGCACCTGCATTGGGTCGAGTGTGATTATGTCTGTTAATGGCTGCATGCTGTAAATACTGTCATTACCACACATTAGAGGTTGGCAGGGTTTCTCTCTCTCTCTCTCTCTGTGTGTGTGTGTGTGTGTGTGTGTGTGTACACACACAACATGAATGTCTTGCTTGGTCGCCCAAAGACTCCAGTCCAAATAACCCTAGTCCATTCTGTTTTTTGGTGGTCGCCAAAAAAATACAGTGTGGTGATATAAAGTCAAGCAAATGTCCCCTTATAGTCATGCATGATCACACCACACAGTGTAAATTTTGCTTCAGGGTCCCTCAGTGGTGCCAATCGTTGTCCTGGGATTCAAACCCACAACCTTCTAATTGTCAGGGCAACTTCCTAACCACTAGGCCACCAGTTGCCCCAAACTCCTAGGTATAACATAAAGTGAGGGTCATTGGTAACTAATTACTGTCCTCAACCATGACCTTTATACTACAGGGGATAATCATTTGATTTTTACAATATGACATCTGTTGTCTGAAAGCTTTTTTCTCTGTTGGAACATCTGAAACTAGTTCTGAGGTGATGATATGAAGACACAAAGGTTTCCTGGGAGCTGTCAGACAATGAGACTAAGCAAGCATGTGTGCATATGTCAGTGTGTGGTTCTGAATGTAAATGTGTGGGAATCCACATAATTATGCATTTACATATTAGCAGTAAATCTGTAGGCTTGGCTTTTGGCAGTAAATCTCACCAACTCTTATTAATACTGAAAATGCGTTTTTACATGTGTTGCCTTTTTGTTTTTGTTTAGAAATCTCAATAACGTTGTTCTCCTCTGGTCCTCTGTTATGCTTAGACATAAAGAAATGTTCTAGAGGTTGTTAGTGACTTTTTTTAATGTACGATCATACAATCGGTCTATATACAAAATTGCACAGCTTCTCATTCGGTTCAGATCACAGTAAAATACAGGTTACATAATGATTCACATAGATATGTATTAGCTGCAGAATTTTGATTGGCCATTTGACGCCAAATGAAGATTTAGATTTTTGTGGAAATGGTTGTCGAGCTATTGCCCAAAAAGTGCTTTATGTCTAGCCACTTCAGGGGGCGCTAGCACGAAGGTATATGCCAACAGAACCTCTCATTAAGTATTAGCCATGTGGCACTACATTCGCACTAGGTTTCATATAGGCTGGTGAAGCCTATGTATATGATATATTTGACCAAAAATCTGTGAGAAAAACTTAATTAATACTTAATTAAAATTAATTAAAAGCATTAATAGTAATTGTCTACACTGGTTAGGTTTCTACATATTTTTGGGTATGACAAGTGCCTAAAGTGCCAGACCAGCCTGTTTATAGTGGTAATTGGTGTAGTGCAGCAATAAAAAGGGCATTTTTTAAAATTAATTTGTCTTTGAATTTCTCTCCCCATCCCAGGCAGTAGTATTGCTAGGACCCTGTACTGACAGGACCAGAATCAATCCTTATATTTATACAAGGAGCCACAGAATTCCCAACAGTTCTTGATACTTTCTGTGGTTCTCACAAAAGTAAGGGTGCAACCATACAGTAATATTCCATATAACATAAAACACAATACCCTCCTGTAACATTTGTCGAGCAATTCAGCTCTGTGTGTTAAAGAACTCTAAGCTAATTGTCATTTTACTCACCAATTTACTTTTTTGTTCTTCCATGGATAAAGATGTGGACTTAGCAAATGAGCAAGAGCTCCAGCACAAATTAAAATTCATCACAGTTACACTGATTAATTATTTTCCCTCCTGCTTCCTCTGCTGCTCATAAATATTAAAGATCGCAAAATATCTTCCTGTCAGATAGGTGAAGAATCTTATTAAAGCTTGTGCACCTTTTAGTGTGTGTGTGTGTGTGTGTGTGTGTGTGTGTGTGTGTGTGTGTGTGTGTGTGTGTGTGTGTGTGTGTGTGTGTATTTTCTCATGGTTGATGTAATTGTAGTAAATGATTCAAAACTTTCTGAGTACCCTGTCACCTATTTTGGAGTTGCACACACCTGGTGTGTAGTGATATCAAAAGACTGCCAGGGATGCCTCAGCGAGCGACTTTGAGGTAGCGTGTGGGAGAGGATGATCAGGGCTGTAAGGGTGCAGCGTGAACGAGAGCTGACAGAAGAGGACGTTGGCTTTGGAAACAAGATGAAATGCTCAGCGCGGGCCCCTCATCTCTCTGTGAGTGAGACTGGAAAGCCAGTCCAACTTTTTGGAATGGGAAAATAATTTAAGAACGGGCTTCTTTTATCTGTCCACCTGATTATTGAACTGATTCATTTTCTTCAAATATGTATTTTTAAATACATTTTACAATTTATCATTTTTTCTTTTTAATTAAAGAATTGTGTAGTCTCTTTTTGAAAATGATCAGACACACATGGAAAAGACCAAGCTAATAAATGCTTCCACTTCCACTGCATTCCTGTCTGTGTTCAATGCAGTTCTGAAAAAACGAGGGTTAAAGATTTCACTTTCAAAATAGCAAAACTCTATGTAGTACAATTAAGTCAATACCTTGATGCGCTTTAGACTGCTAAATGTTAACATCCTAGGATGTTTGGAAATTGGCCATTTCTGGAATGAACCAAACACAGGTATTCTAAGAACTCAATTTTAGGATTCTGTATATAATCTGCAACACTGGAGTGGAAACTGTATGTTTACATTTTCATATACTTTTTATTGTTATATAATAAAATGTATTACATGTCCATACATATCAAGGCAGGTGTTTCAGTGCAAAATAATGTAGTCCAATTGTCACGGTTTCCCTCCTCCAGGCACAGAAACCAGATGCATTCGCAGACTTCCATTATTTGATACTTTATAGAAACCACAAACAAAAACTGGCACAAGGGCCAGAACTAGGATTCAAGTTTTCCTTAAAACTAGCAACTAGCAACAAATGCCAGGGTGATGGTGGACCGACAATTACTCTCAGTCCCTAATGAACTTAAATAACAAATCCCCAAAACCTCAACAACCATTCGCAAAACAAACCTTTCTCCTCAGCACACTGGCAGCTGAAACAAAAACTCAGTTAGCTCAAACCCGGTGTGCTCAGGAATTAAACACAATTAAACCTGGCAGCCTGCCCACAGTCTGCCCACAGTCACTGTCCCCAGACCTGGCACCAATATACGACCTCAATATGAGAATTCAGTACTACAGTCCAAATATTTCCTCTGCTCAAAATGCTCTGTTTTTAAATGAGTATCTGAATTATTGTTTTCAAAACCACTTCTTCTTATTCTTCAAATTTTTTCAAAAATTTGTTTAGATGCTTGTTTTGTAGTTAATTTTAATAGTATATTATATATATTGATATTCATTTTTTAAATATATTTTTTTTATATTTGTTTTGCACATTCCTTTTTAAATTATGACTAAAAAATAACCTTATGCTAAGTAACACAGTAAGCAGTAATGATGTGTGCTTCTTCTCTCCAGAGGACACGTTTCCACTGTTCTGTATGTTTGCGCTTACAGTTAACCTTGGCCAGTCTAGTGCAGAAATTGCGCAAACAGACTTGTGACAAAGTATTTGTATCACTATAAATATGCACTTCATAAAAGTTGCCTGAGATTACTTGTTCTCTGTATTGTCACCTCATGTGTATTTGAAAGCCTGACTTTGTGACCTGATTTGTATATGATGCAGCGGAACTCGTGGCATGGATAAATACAATATGAGCTGCTTCTGTTTGTGGACAGATGGAGGATTTTGACCCAGGGGACTGAGTGATATTAAGAGGCATGGTGGGCTAATTAAATTAAATTAATGCAAAGGCTTACAAACCACTTATTGAATTACCCACTGCAGTGACTGGGGGGGAGCCATGCTCCATCCAAGTGGTGTCTGACTCTTGGATCTGTGTAGTCAGTGTTTATATAATGAGATTGATCCCCTTCACTCCCTCTTTACCTACATGGTTAACACAGAGGGGCGTGGGTGTGTGGGATGTGAATGCCTACCGGAGAAGAGGATGTGCTAGAAGAAGATGATGAAGAAGAAGAAGAGGTGTTTATTTAAATGTGAAGCCTGTGTGAGCCATGTTCTCAGTAATCACAGTGAAATTTATGCAACAATGCCTCAGATCAATAGATAACACTCGGCTTCTGCAGTGATAGTGTGAAATAAGATCATTGGTTCTGCAATAGAAACAAGCCTGTTTAATTGACTAAGCTGCCACAGTGTGCAGGCTTTTTGCTCCTAAAGCCATTAGAACAGAAACAGAAATCCCGATGGTTTTTAATGGTTTACAATTACCACCATAAGCTACCAAAAGTTATCTGGGACTTTTGTATTTGTACATCATTGTTAGAAAACTCTAGGCAAAATTTTAAAAAAAAATCAATTGACTCTTGGCTATTTAGCCATAAACATATATTTGCTTTAGTGTTGCTTTGTTGCGTAATGTCTGCTATAACTGCAGCTTCAGTTCCAAGAATTTCTTAGTGATATTGCTTTGTTTTCCTGAGGTTGTTATCTAGACTCTGGATAAATGAAAATGGGGCACCTGAGTAAGCAGAATAATGTGGTTTGAACTGGGGTGTGAAGGCACGTTTCAGATTCCTCACTTTTAGTCAACTACCTCTCTTGAAAAAGAGTTGATGAGGCAATAAGAAAGAGAAACTAATGTGTTCAACTGAATAGGTGAGGCTTGAGTGAATAAAGTGAAGGGTCAGCTAATGCCTTTATTTACCAACATGAAACTGTTAGTGGATGCCTGGGTGTAGCCAAGAATTCACAGGTACCATTCACGACAGACCACATGATTTGGTTAAAGACTTTCAGTGAATCTCAGTCATCTCTTCTCAGAGCTTGAGACCCTAATCTAACCAGCCATTATTTCAGTACAGAGCTCCGAAAGACAATTGATTGTGAACTGTAGTGTAGGGGTGTCAATGGGCAATGACTGAGACCACATGCTGGGAGAGGGCCGCAGAGTCGATGGCTGTGTCTGGTGGACCTCTCGTTCTCTTCATTATTTCTCAAACTTCCTGCTGGGTGTAACCCTGATGTCAACATACACAGACATGGCTAGCCACTAATGAGACCCTTTGGGTTGAGAGTAATTATGACACACACACACACACACATTCTGTCCAAAAGCAGCATTACTACATTTCTGATTGCAGGTTGAGTCAGAGATAAAGGGCACCAGCAAATTATTGTCTATTGAAAAGATTGTGGTTTGATTAAAGGGTATGTATGAAGATGTGCTGTTTGGTGAATAAATTGTGTGAAAAACTAAAAGAATAAATTGTAAAAAGAATGGGTAATATATCTAGAAGAAGATATGTGAAACATGGAAAATATTTCAGTCACAGTCATATATTTTCCTAGACATCTCTTGGTGGCCTATAAAATAAGGACAAGGCCTTTTATTTTGGCACAGAAGACCAGCATATTCATTTTTTTCTGGCTTGAACAGTGAATGTAGTAGAGACTTCAAGTTAGTTGTGGTTGTGTTGTCCTGTTTGCAATCTACCTCTTTCTTTTTATTTCGCGTTTTAAACATCTGAGAACAGAAATGTTTGTATGTAGGGTGAAATACTGAATACATTATACATAATGAAAGTGAAAGTGACCATTTTTCATACGTGAACACACCACTGCACACAGTGTGAACAGCACGAAATTCAACCTCTGCATTTAACCCATTCACCAAGTGAAGCATGGGGCAGCCATGAACACGGCGCTCGGGGAGCAGTGTGTGGGGACGATACCTTGCTCAGTCTACCTCAGCAGTGCCTAGCGGTCTTGGGACTCGAACCTAGACCGGGCTCGCAAGGCTTTCTGGTCGCAGGGCGAATGCCCCAACCACTAGGCTACCAGCTAATTCATTACTTAATAATATACATTATATATATAATATAATGAAATTATATATAATATAATTATAAATATAAATCACAGCTCCATCAACTTGTTCTGTGCGTACATGGTAGAAATGAGAATAAAAACCTACTTGACTTGGCTTGATTTGAAAATCACACCTTTTTAAACAGGAATTTCAAAGGGGATGTGATTACTCTCTCACTCTAGCCCTTTACCTCAACTGAGGCTTGTTGAAAAATATGTGATTATTTTTCACTGCTATAGACTTCAAGCAGTGTAGCAAGCTCCCTGGATGACATCTAACACCTTTACATTCCAGGATTACTATAGGGTGTGAGAATGGCCTAAATAACATTTTCTGGGATTAAAAATAAATATTTCAATAATCATACTCATTCTCATTACTAAACTGTAAATAATGTTTTCCATGACTGTAGTTAGTTTGTTTATCATATTATAGTTTGTTTTTGAGAGCCCATATACTACATTTACCTTGCAAATTATTTTTGTCTTGAGATATTTCCACTTATTGGAAGTATATTTACAAGAAATGTAAAAGAATTTTGCATGACAATTTGAATGTCTTTTTAGAAATAAATTGTTTTTGTTAGTCAACCCTGTTCTGTTTGGGTGCCCTGTATTGTGCCTCATTCTGAAGCGGATCAGGCTAAAACACATTTCATCATGAATAGGCTTATTGTTATTAGGCTGATTAGGCTTATTCTGCACATTTGTTGTGTTTCGATGACATCACAAAAACAACTTCAACATGACTTGTTTCTCAGTGTATTGTCTTTATAGGAATCAGATTAATTGAAAAGTTAATGGGCAGTTCTGGAACTTCAATGTTTGGACAGTACAGAGGGTGGTAGAAGCCTAGTGGTTAAAACACTTGCCTGTGAACCTGATAACCACAAAGTCGCAGGTTCAAATTCCCACTTTCTACCATTGTGTCCTTGAGCAAAACACTTAGTCCCCTTGGAGCAACTGAGGGTTGTTCCTATAACTACTGGCTGTAAGTCGCTCTTGATAAAAGCATCAGCCAAATGCTCTCTTTACCGTATACATCACTGTCTTATATCTAAAAACAAAGTGATATTAAGATTTCCATGAAAAAATGTTTTACACATTTACACATGTTTTTGTATGAGGAATATTAGGTTATGCTGTTAATTAACCTGCAGTCGCATAAAGAGACAGATGAGTTTGCCTTCATGTTTGTTTACCAGTCATGATACAGAAGTAGTTTGAGACCTACATTTCAGTATCAAGGCAAGACAGGACAGGAAATGTGTAGTCGTTACCTGAAAGAACTGATGTTATTATTATGGCAAGAGGACAAGTAACCAAGATTGCTTGACAAAATAATGAATGTAAGTAGATAGAGTACATTATGTACTCCTGTTCTTTCTGTTCCTTCTTGAAATATTGATTAAAACATGTAAAACGACCTTTTGGTGATTATTTACATCCACATTTTGTTATTGTACGTCATTAAAATGGTAAGTGATTCTGAATCTTGAAATGCTTTGTGAGTAAAGGGGAAATGCAAGGTCAGAAGAGTCAACATTACAGAGGAGGGCTGTCATTACTACTTGATTTTAAAAAGTTATTGGATTCCAATGTATGTAAATGATGAGTCAGATTAGTGATTACTTGGCATTTTGAATGATAAATATGGTCTCAGCACATCATTACAGAGCAGTGTTCAGACTGAAGCTTTTACAACTCATCACTTTTATATGCATTACTGAATAAGAGAGGGAACCCTCACAAACAGGATTTCACAAAAGCACTTATGTTTGTTGTTTAATGTATCTGACTTTAAAAAGAAATGTGTGTGGTAATAAATTACATGTATATATTTACTTGATTCATTGTTAAAATAATCACAAGATTACTTGATTACTAACAATAAATAGTCTCTGCCTTACTGTAATGATTACACACGGACAGAAACCCAAAGATATTAGGTAGAGGATATGTGTGTGTTACTGTGCAGTTGATATTTGTATCAAATGCCTTTGTGCTAATTAGCCTTTTGAGAATGGGCTGTAGGTACAGTAGCTGTGCGTGCGTGTGTGTGTGGGGGTGGGGAGGGGCAGAGGGTTTGAAGCAGGCAGACAGATGTGCTGTAATGAGCTGATGTTATAACAGTGCAGTCAAGTAGAAGGCTAATGAGAAAATAATTAGATTTCACTTTACTGCATTCGCATTCCTCCGCTGTGTCGATATTCACAGCGTGGATATTACAGTAACATTTTAAGCAGCCACAGACGCACTCGCACAGAAACACCCTCTGTCTCTGTTTCTCTCTATCTTGTTCTCCCTGTCTGTTTCACCTCTCTCTGTCACAGGTGATTTGTGAAAAGTAGCGTGAGGGAAAGCAATGGGCAGGAGAGTAAAAAGGGAGCAGGTGAACAGAAAGAGAGCAGAGTGGGCTGAGGGATGGTGGAAGGAAAACGTAATGAGAAACACTCGTGTGTGCTGCAGGTGTGTGTTGAAAACAAATGTGTTCTATTTTAAACAGGTTAGTGCACAGGGGCACGGTGACGTTTACATGGGCGCCATTAGAATTTCTCTTGAACAGAGAAGTGTGGGAGGATGGAGGAACAGAGGAGTGATGAGTGTGACTAACTCTTTCTCAGCTCCTCTGCTTGTGTCCCATAGCACCATGCATTCCTCTTCATCATGACTCACTGCTCACAGTCTCTTCCTCCTTCTTCCACTTTTCATCAAATGTACAGTGGTATACAGTTTGATTGTCTGTGGTCAAGGTACATGTCTTGTTGATGTGTGACCATGAGCACACATTCTCTTCAGAGAGCACACGCTGCTGATTTAACTCTCAGATGCTGTTTATTTTCTGAATTTAACCTATTGTGAAATAGATCATAAAATGTTAGTTTTTTTCCTCCAGTATATTTGATTCACGAATAGAAATGTTGTTTTGAAATTTGCATTAAAATGGCACATTTACATTCTCTGTGATGGTGAGTTAACATATTTTCACTTTGAAAATCAGCTAATGTAATTTGAGTGGGTGTTCAAACGTTCGCATATGACTGTTCTTTGTCCTACATGGCTTTTTCAAGTGTTTGCTAATGATACGCTGATCCAGTATATAGGGACCTACATAGAACATACTTAATACCAAAATGAATAAATTCTCTTTTTTGACAAATGTCAAAATGCCAAAATAAAAATTTTAAATGTAAACGTAGCGATGCCACGTAAGCCATGTTTGATATGCTTTTTGACAATTTGATATGCTTTCTGTGAGCAGGACAAACGATTCCACATACCAGTTTTTGACTGTAGTGGAATTAAGGTGTAAGGTGTAGGTGTAGTGTAGGTGTAGTGGTTGTACCAAACATTTATTTGAATTTAATGACAAAGGGGTTTGGTAATGTAGTATATTTATTTTCTTTATACCAGACCTTCAATTAATCATTGACAACAGGTAAACTGACTATATAAATCAGAGGAGTTATTTGCCAGCCATGGCTGATACATGCTTTATACTAGTGCTTGGCCACAGTCAGTGTAAAACTGTAACAGCAGATCTTCCAGTAACACATTTTATGCATGTTTGTTTTTGTTTTTTTTCCCTTTATAGTTTGAATAAGAGAGTTACGGATATGTTTTGGTGGTGAGAAGCAAGATGCTGCAGCACTTCTGGAAAATAAGAAAAAAGAGAGTGGGATTGATAGAAAGAAAAAGAAGAACGGAAAGAGGGAGATGGGGAACAATTTGCTTGCTCTTTGTTGGTTGCGGACTTGGGATGCATGGCCCCTAGTGACCCAGATACACAACTCTTTCTCCATCACACTCCTAACCAGCCAAGCCCAGCGCTGTGCTTTAGTTTGGGGGAGCGAGGGACGGACAGCAAGGATTTGGGCAAGTGACAGAGAAAAGCACTACAGACATTTGTAGGACAGGCACTTCTGTTGGAAGGCTGTAATAAAATGAACTAGAATTATTCTGTCGCCCACGCACACCTGTTTACGGTCAGCTGACTCCAACCTGGAAAGGCCTATACATTGGTCTGATCTGTAGCTTCTGTGGTTCCATCTGCTTGATGCACAAATGTGTTTGTACTGTGTGTGTGGGGGAGTGGGGTGTATGTGTGAGTGCGACAGTGCATGCGTGGGTTTTGTTTGTGCCCTGTCTCCATGGCTCTGAGCTGGAGTGCTTTGAGCTTGTTGTATTAGTACTTGGCTCATGCATTTGGCTGGTTGTCCTAGACTGGCTATTCTCTCTTCTTCTCTTTCCACTTATTCCTGTCCCTCGCGCCACTCCCCCTCTCTTCACTAACCCATCTGTCGCTCTGAGAGGGTGAGAGCTCCAGCAATGCACACAGTTGGTTTAATCAACCTTCATTGTATATGTGGCGTTTGTGTGTGCTAGTAAACCTGAGCATATGCTCCAGTGCGTGTGTGTGGCACACTGTGTGAGTGAGGTATGTGAGCTCTCATCCATGCTAAACCTGGTCTTGTATTGCAGTGTGTGCAGTGAAACTTTGTACTGAGAACAGCTGGGTCCTCCCGATTCTCCACAGCAGGGAAATGTAGCGTGATATAACCACCTTCAACATAGAGGCTTTCACTGCATCATCTCCACTGGGGACCTGACCGATTGTATTGGTTGGACAGTAATATTGATCAGTATCATTGTTCTCTGGATTTTTAGGTGTCAGCAAATATCCTGCTGACAAAGAACCAGCAAGCAGGTGCTTGTTTTACTTTGTAACAAGCTAACACCTCTGGACAAACTGCACTCTTGTGGTTACAGTGGACATAAAAACATTTCTAATGCATTCAAACAGAGCTTTATTACATGTATGTGTTATGTGTAATGTCTTTCTATGACAAGAACTGATCATGTATATAATTCTTATTACTTTTATTTCTAACAAACCTTTAGTTCTTACTGTTAACAGCTAATACCTTGCCATGTTCCTAGTACTATTTGTTATTTTATTTGAGCATAAGAAAATATATACAATTGAGAAGTGATTATTTACTTCTTTTTTTTTAAATCCGTATTTAATAGTTTATTCATGTGAATCACAGATGGGACAATAAACCTTATCAGAGAATCAAAATTTTGGATAAATTATTTAAAATCTCTAATATATTGCCATTTCAATTTGTGGTAGATCTTGTCCTGTTATTTTAGCTTTCTCTACAGACTCATAGCAGTAACTTAATGAACAATTATAACCATCATCATTACTAATCGATGTCTTTTATGGAGAGGTTTCATGCTGTTAAATTAAAAAATCTGTGTGGAAAAACCACAAAATGGCTAACATTAAACTATAACTAAGCACAAATAATCCTGTCTCTGGTAGTGTTTTCTCTGTGTCCCAGCACTTTATTGTGAGCCGCTCATATCGCCTTATTATTAAAGAGCTCCACAGTCTCTTTGACAGTTTTTATTTTTGTGGGGCTCTTAATTTCCATATAGAATAGACCACCTTACTGTCTGTACCCAGTACTCATGCCTGCCATTTGCACAAAATATTTCAGTTGCTTGTTTGTTTGGAAAGATACTATAAATGGCTGGGAAATCAGTTTTACTTTAATTGTGGAGATTTGTGTCAGATTGGATTGAGCCGTGTTGATCCATCTAACATGTGTTTGGTGTTGCAGGGAATGTGGCGGACTGTATATTCAAGCCTCTAATCACCAAAGCTTCAGAAAGGGGCGGGGGGTTATGGCATGTGTGTCAACTGGACAAACCACTATAAGCATTATATATGTATTACTGTGTTATTTATGGGATAGATTCTTCTGTGCTAACATACACACACACATGCATGTAGTAGCACTTATAGCCACACATCACATTAAAAGCAAATCTGTGGCAAATGTGGATGATCAGACACAAAGACCCAAATACATGTATGCATGCTCTGTTATCCAGAGCCATGTCCACGTGCCAAATGCGGATTGGCATGCAAGCACACGCACACGGTCACATACTCACTCAGACCCAGACCCGCATTCATTTCAGCCAACGACAAAGGAGCACTGAACATAAAGTGTAATGCTTTATAATCCCAGTTCTATGGTGATTAGTGGAAAATATCCTTTTTTTCCTTTTCAGAATAATTTGTCTCATAGAGGAAGGTTGAGTATTAGCATGTTCCCCTAGATGGTGTATTTGAAGAGGGGCTGGCTGGGGTGGGTAGGAGTTGACTGAGGTTAGCCACTTCGGGTTTAATTATTCATAATTGAGAAGAATGCAAATGGGCCGGCTTCAGTCCAATATGGCAGCAGTAATCCTTCTGGCCACACACACACACACACACACACACACACACACACAAACACACACACAGAGGCCCTAGACCTTCAGGGTTGATATCTGAGTGTGTCTGGCTTTTTTTTTTTTTTTTTTTTTTGGGCTGTCTGCAGCAATATTCTATATTTTGAGCTAGAGAAGCATGTTTGCATGAAGTGTGTACATGTATGCACATACTTGCTTATGCACATGCATCAGCTTTGCACACAGGCTTGTTTTTAATTTTACCCTCTTCAGTGTTTTTCCCTCTGTGCTAACTATAAACATCTTCACTCTCAGGGCCTGATCAGCTGCGATAGGCCTCTCTGCTTCACCAGCTGTGACACCGCATGCTGATGGCAGCTTTTAAATTTTTCGGTGCATATTCCAGCACACACGCTCGCTCACTGCCCCCAGCATTTGGAACAAGCTTTTGAGAGTAGTGCCAGGTGATGGGCAGGCAGAACCAGCCATGGCACACATCAAAAAGAGATGAAGTAATTCTGCCATTTGCTTTACTGTGTTGCAGCTCTACCAGACAAGCATCTCATACGCATTTTTCCCTCCCTTTTGATTTCATCTCACTCACTGATCTCTCATTAAGTCTTAATCCTGCACGGGCCCCTTTGTGTGATCCTCGGCTTGTTGCGCACGATCAGTGTGTCACACGCAGCCTTATGGTGCTGTCATGCATTGGAATCCCAGCTTAATAAGAGGGGATAAATTGTCTCTATTTTCATGCATTAACATTTCATGTATTTCAGAAAATGTTGGTATTTTGTGACACGTACTTCATAGTTGACCAGACTGAAGCAGCTTCAAATTGTAACTCAGGGTTCAATTCTACAATCAGTGTGTTTGTCCTTGAGTTGTTTTGCCATTATTATCCATTTGCGTCAAATGTTTGAAACGCATCATATTTCCTGTGTTTTAAAAACAAAAAGAGTAAAATCAACTAAATTCCTTTTGTCTAAATGAGGCTGTTACTGTTAGCAGTATGTTAATGGATCAATCTATTACCATGTTGTAAAGCTCTCACAGTTACTTCATTAAAGAGAATAACACTAAGTTAAAAAAAAAGTTTTTAAAAGTGCAGAATTAATTTAGCCTTCTTGATTAATATGCAATGATTAGTTGGCAATTTACATACAATTTTACTTTCCGTTTTACAACAACATTTTACGATCTGTTTTGTTGTAAGAAGGATCATCATGGACACCCGTTTACTTATCTTTTGCATTACAATATTTTTAGGTCTTTTAAAAGCTTTGTTTATATTTACATACTTTGAAAACATATACCTATATAATGCTTCGTCAGTTATATTGTTTGACAACAAAAAAATAACTATTTTGTTTCATTAATAGTCAAAATGATGATGAATGGTTATATTAGTAATTACTTAAGCTACTAATTTCATCTGTTGTGAGAAATACTACACAGTGGAGTTATGTATTAATATGTACTTGCATCCCACTGCGAGCTGAACAGTAGCTGAGCTGAGATGACCTTGTCCGGTTAACCTAACTTTAGGGACGCTCTGTGGTTGAGGCACATGCTCTTATATTGCCTGTGGCAGCTCAGATGTATTTTTGGCACATATCTGTCACAGAGAACAGGAATGGATGGAGATAGTATTCCTCACATCCCTAGGCAGATCTGTCCCACAAGATATGTTCAGATCAAGCTGCTGCATTGCCTCGATGACTCAAGCTGTCCTTTCATTCATAATTGATACTCAACGACTAGTGTCCAAGCTGGGTGTTTGTCTCACCTCATTAACACACATTGCTGAAGGGCTACAAGAAAAAGGGAGTGTTAGCATAGTTAGCATAGCGCAGCATGTGGTCTGTTAGGAAGGGGTGGTTTTTAACACAGTTTTCCCACCTTTCAAATCCATCACATTGGTGACCGCACTACCTGGTTTCATTCTATTAATTTAATGAAAAAATGAAAACAGTTTCATCTTTTTTGTTTAGCATGGTCTGAAATACTGGCACACCCCGGAGGTATAGACAATTTTTGCTAGGAGCAAGAGAGTTTGTCCATGTAAAGCAGGTGTGTAAGGCTGTTCTTCTAAATGAATGACTCCAATTTCAATAGAATGCTGTGTCTCATGTATATTGTTAGATTAACTGAATTCATATTACATTTCCAAGGTATCAGGAACCAGCGCTAGTCTAACTTTTGTGACTTCTTTACAGTGTTATTACATTTTAGTTGCTGTTTTATTTGTAGTATGTGATAGACATCATAGGCAAAGGTGAATAAAACAAATACAAAGAAAATGTAGCTGTTTAGGGGTCAGATCTGTGACCATATCTTCGTATTGTCATATTGGCAGAGTACTACCTTGCTGTACCTGCTTCCTCTCTCCTGAGTGAGAGGTTTTTTCAGTTTCAGCAAGCAGATCTACGCATTTTACAGACAAACTTACATTTTTCTTAAAGAAACAAAATGAAAAAATGACTAGAATAATATCATAGTTTTCCACATGCTGTACATTATTGGATCTTTGTTTTATATATTTAGTAACCTTCAGAAGCAATTTATATTTTTTACTCATTTGTAGTACTACAGTATGTGTTCAGGAAATGGGGAAGTAAGTTTGTAGTTTATATGTTTACACATTAATTGTATAATAACTTTATATTATATATGTTATATTTTGTCCTTTTTTTTTTTTTTTTACCAAAAATATACAGACCTGTGACTTCAAAGCCTAGGTATGTACTAACCCATGACTTTTGCATGCTGTTGCAACCCCAGTATGTAGTTGTATTAGTTTCAATGATCAGTTGGTGCCCATTCCAGTAACTTAACCTGGATGTACGGAAGGTCTTGACGTACTAAATATTCAATTTACAACTATAATGGTAATGATTACAGTGATTACGGTTTGGCTGGATAAAAGCTGCTTTTGTACCCTCATGGCCTTTATTATAATATCAGTTTACTTTAATCTGGAAAACATAAAGGGAGTCAACTGTTTAAATATATATGTTGGTGTTCTGCATAATTAACACTCTGCTTTCTGTAAACCCCTGGTGCCTCCTTTTAACCAAGAGAAGCAATTAAAATGAAACCATTCTCCATATGTAGCCTGTGCAAATCTAGTTACACGTGCAGAGAGTTGGTTGGTTAATCGGTGTCGGTGATGTGGCAGGGCAGCTCCAGTGTATATATATAGTGCCCTTATTGGGTTTGCATTGTTGCACCGCAGTTGTTCAATTTCTCTTGTGTAACCTTAGATTTATGACCATGCTTTCACATTATAGGTATCTGATAGCCCCTGGTGCCGGTGGAAAGGAAATTTTGATTGCCTGTGCCCGTACTCACTCTAATACCAAGCTGAAGACATGAAACTATTTTGAATTAGTGTTTGTGAGTGTGTGGGCTACCAGTGTGGGTTTTCTATTTTCAGTCCTTTGAATCAGTTAACTGAAAAGCCATGTTTCATTTGAGGTGTTAATGGCCACACTGTAGCATTACAAACATCCACTACCTCAGACTATTTAAACCTCACAAAATATCAGTCATAATTTTGCTTTATGCTTTTCGTCTGCCTGTGCTTTTGTTTAATACTTTTGACATGATCTCTGCACCTTGTCCTAATGTCTTGCCATTCAATTTAAAGCCAGTGTACGTTTTACTGCCATGGTGCAGCTTTTTAATGGCCCACAGAAGGTGATTATCCAAGGACAGAGGCATTGCCGTTCTGCCTGCATCCTAATTTTCGACCACAATCATTAGTCGCTGGTCGCAGGACAACCAGTTATTAGAATCCATGATTAATTGCTTTAGAAAAGGGCCCTGGACTGACACAAAGGACTCTCAGTCCATCTGCAGAGCCAACTCAAATGTCAACTGAAGAGGAGAGAAAACAGAAGTAAGTTGTACTTAATGAAGCATGGAACAATCATTGAGTGATTGTCCTTTATTAAAAGTCCCTGAATCCTATTGGCCGTCTTGGAATACCCTTTCGATTAAGTCACTACAAAAAAGGGCCACCTTTTAGGCTGCTTTTGTTAACTCTCGTACCTGCAAGAGAGAAGACCATATATAGTATAGCAGAGTTTATTACACCTTAGTCTATTTTCCATATGCTCTTCATGCTTTAGTTGACAGTCATGTTGAAATAATTGCAAGTCATCTGAGGCCATCCAGGAAAATGAGCTGTGTGGGTTTTTTTTAATTTTTATATAATGCAGAGATGTAATTTGCTTTAGCAGGTTCTTCGATCTGATTAGGATTTAATGAGATCTGCTTTTGGCTTGCTGTAATCTTGATGAAGAATTCAGGGTTTTACAAACAAAACATCATGAATGTTTGTTTGGACTGCTTCCCATCACTAGAACATCAATTCATTTGGCCTGTGTTTCTTCTAAACACGTGATCTTGACTATGACCTTCTATTCCATGATGTAAGCTCTCTACAGATTAGACTGGCTTAGCATCTGGTCATAGAAGTACAACCTGGCCTGGCAGTGGCTTGACTTGGTCATGAGCATTGGTGTAATTCAGCCATGGTGTTCTGTGTCTTGGCTTGGGCTTGGAGTCTTAACCTTCCTTTCCCTGATGTGACAAGCTGAGCTGCTCATACTGAGCGAGGATGGCAGCGCCAACAGCTCTGCAGCCTTATTCGTTTTCCTCAGACTTCACTCTCGACATTGCAATGACCTCAATATTATATTCTCCATGGCAACATTTGAGGCATACCCATGTCTGGCCTTGGTTCTTTGTCAGCCTGTTTCTCTGAGGTGAAAGAGAAGAGATGAAGGAGAGGGTAAGGGCTTACGATTGTGTGCCCAGCCAGTCGTCACTCTTCCCCAGGCTTGCACTCACAGGAATGCCAGTGTGACGTCCTCCTCACTTAGGAAGTGGCATTACGTGGGACCAGCTGTCATATTGTTGGCCCTCTCTGCCAGCCTGCTGCTTCCCTAATGCCACTAGCATACCACCCTCTAACAACTACTTCTGGTGGAGCAGTCCGATTTAGTGCACACACACACACATAACCGCACAGTTCATTGTTTGCATTTCTCTTTTCTCATTTCACTGATCTGCAGGGCTTGCATCTTGCATTAATATGTCTAATGCATTAAATGAATATGTATGCTGTTCTCTAAAGACAGTGTATTATCTGGCAAACCAACATGTTGTGTAAGTGACTGTGACCCAGCGACTCCATGACAGAACGGTTTAAGCCTTGTTTGAGGTTTCTCTGTCACAGTGCGTTCCTGATGTGCTGGTGTAATGTTGATATATATTTATGTATGATTGTTTGTATAGAAATGGGCTCTATAGCATGGAATAAATTGCCAAATGAACCCTTAGCTCTGCATAGTCACTTTTTCAGGGCTGTGTATCTTTGAAGGTCACGTTTGCTTACAGTTTAGTAACAATCATCCTTTTT
Source organism: Clupeocharax schoutedeni (assembly GCA_037974565.1). Classification (NCBI taxonomy): domain Eukaryota; kingdom Metazoa; phylum Chordata; class Actinopteri; order Characiformes; family Alestidae; genus Clupeocharax; species Clupeocharax schoutedeni. The sequence goes on from JBBPDH010000104.1 coordinate 11,572,072, forward strand.
ACTTACTGTGAATACATTCAAGGAATACAGAATATTATGTCCTGGCAATTTGCATCATCATGATGATGATTATGTGTATTTTAAATTGCTCTATTGGTCTCTTTTACTGTCAGCAACACAGTCTGATCTGCGAACCCTTTCACAAATGTTTATTATTCTCTGTGTTTATTAGTAAGTATTTGTCATTGTTATTTTTTCAATAGCAAAAGCAGTAAGTACTTGGTAAATTGGTGACAGCAGCAGCACTACAGTATACAAGGGTATGAGGTGGTGACTGCAGTGGGTCAAATAATACTGTGCGGTTGTTCCTCTTTTCTGATCCTGCTAGTAAGACTCAGGTTTTCATCATTAATTTGTCGCTAATAACATTGAGAGGAGCTCAAAAGGAATGGAGAGATGGGATGTAAATGGGATGAATTGTTGTACCTTCGTTTTCCTTCGATCTGCATGCAAAAGGGGAAGAAAAGTCTGTACACGTGACAAATGCTGCTCCGGTTCAGCAGACAGCTTGTGGAGTTAATACCGATTCCTTGCATTTGATCTGTTAACTTCCCAACTGTCTCCCTGCCTTGCTTCCCGCCCAATCCTATTTGCTGTGCTCCCTTTCTCTCACAGGCTTTGGAGACCATCTTCAAGATGTGATCTTCTTTGCTGCCTTGGCTGGCTTTGGATTTCTGAGCTGTGCTCCTGCATGTGTAAAGAGGGCTTTTCAAGCCCAAGATCTGCTCGTGCCTTTCCAAAGGCAGGATGTCCCTGGATGCATTACATGTGGCTCCCGAGGGATAAGGAATAAGGAGCTTACAGTTGAGTGCCTAAGCAAATAGCCCCAATGGAAAAGGGTGGTGTTTAATTGCCGAAACACCTCAAAATGTCATGAAGGGGTTAATTAGTGGGTAGGAGCTGACATGTTAAAGGATGTATTTTCTAATAATTTCACTAACTGTGTCTCCAAATGTTACTTTTCTCCCCACAGAGGGTAAAGGGTCTTCATGCTTCCAAGAATCGTTAAGAAATATTACTAAGTTAATTTAGCTAAATCATTTTAAACCACTGAGCAAAAACACAAGGCTGGCCGGCTAACAAGTTTTGAAGACAGCTATATTTTTAACATTGTATTTGACGGCTAATGATAATTATCATTATATAAATACACATGAAGCGGTTGTCAGGCTTTATTTTGTTGTAAGTTACAATAATTTTCCCCCAAACTGTTTCTCTTTTACTGAAGTATATTTTTATATTCAGAAAAATCATGTATAACTGAGTGCTTTGCTGTTTGCACAGAGCCATATAATTATTAGTATACATTTCTGGAGAAAGTATAAGAATTTATTAGTTTATTAGTTCCTTAAACCAACGGTATTGTTTAGCCTGTCGATTTTAGTATGGTAGATCCACATTTTACCGTGCTACAGGAAGTTGTTGAATTTTTTGGTTAAAAAATGGGAAACACCATATTTGAGATCCTATTCCGTGTAACCGCAACAGATCTCTGTATTTCTAGAAAACAAGCCTAATTAATATTTCAGTTTAAGGAAACGGGTTCTGTTTCTTTAAGGAAAAGAAATTCTGTGACCCTGGTACTGCCCCTCTGGCACAGCTTGACACAGTATTATATTATGCCAAATAAAAACCAAAACCTTTCATTTAAATCCAAACATCTGTATTCCATTTAAGTCAGGTGGTACCTGCATTATTTGATGGTAGGGGAAACACTGAATAGAGAATTAGTGATTAGCACTCAGTAAGGTGGTTAATAACTTCATATTGTACAACAGGACTTACATTAACAATGTTCTGCCATTGTGATGTGTTGCCATCCTGTGTATGACCTACTCTAATCTTTTTAGTAGGTCTTGCATCAGTGGTTTTCCCCAGATAGCATTATCATTCACTGTAAGACAACTTGTTTTGTTGTCTAATTACTTTGTATAATGGTGCAACTTCTCATACGTAATTCACTTATGTAGTCGCTTCAGATTTAGTTTTGCTGTAACAATATTATTAATTACTGAAATGTTTTTTGGTCTCTATTTAGTATCTATTCTGTTTTCTATTTATTCCTTTTTAAACAGATCTGACATGTTTTGCTTTATTCATTTATTTACACACTTCATTTGTGTATTTATCTTTTTGTATGCTTTTTTTTTAGCATCATATTTTGCATTCCTGTAACCTGGATCTGTGACCCTAGAGCTGATAGACTAACTTCCGCTTACTTATGGTTCCTCTGATGTATTATTCCAAGCTCCTCTGCATATTCCTTTAGCATTTTTGTTGTGACCAATGGTATGCGCCTGGAGGTATAGTGATGGTTCGGCCTGATGACTGAAGACCCCTCATCATTCTTTCATGATAATGCTGATTTGTATTAAAAAGGAAGGGTTAATTTTTTAAGTATTATTTTTTGAGCAATGTCCCAGTGATACTGAGGATAGATCTTAATAGAGTGAGTTTATGTTCTGTCACTCGATCCAAACACACTTCCACTCTCCATCTGATGTCGGCCGTCTCCAAGGCTGTGTTCCTGTAGTGATAAAAGTAAGCTTTATAGTCAGGTGTGTGTGTGTGTTAGAGGTGAGCGATTCACGACTCATCCGGGTTAATCACCCGGATCCATTAAATGACTCACGAATCACGAATCCGAGGTCTCGA
>JBBPDH010000104.1:11590493-11603505 GCA_037974565.1 Clupeocharax schoutedeni
ATTTTATTTTTCATTTTTATTTGAGGTTTAATTTTGAACAGAAAGACTTGTTCACTTACAGTTTGTTTAAAATAGAATGTGTTTGATCTAAAATAATAAATAATCGTGATTAATAATCGTGATTATCATTTTGGCCATAATCGTGCAGCCCTACTGGCAAGTAGATTGTATCGTTTACTTGGTTTTATCTCCAATCGTAGATCACACAACTGACTGACAGTACTGGATCTTTATTTCACGTTCATGGTGACAGCTCTCAGTGAATGTTGCCTGAAGTGTTTGGTTCCCCTCATTGTGTGTGGCAGGAGAAGCCGCTCTATGATCTCTGCCCTCAATATCCTGCTTGCTTGCCTCTGCAGCCATCATCATTACCACAGAGACAGAGTTTCCCATGTCTCTGAGGTGTGAGAATAAGGGATTGGATTGACCCCCCCAACTAAACTTTTTAAAAATTCTGCCCTTGACTTATCAAAGCAGGACTATCACAAATTTGTCTGATGCCCAAATTAAGAAAGTAAATTAGATTCATGCACTTTCAATGTTTCAGGCATTATTTTGAACCAGTGCATGTCCAACAGCACTCTAACAGCTCCTCTAATTAGAGAGTTTACTTCCTGTAAGGTGCACCCATGGCTGTTTTCAGACATATTCATCTATGTGCTACTAAATTTTCTTTGTGGTACTGATTTCTTTAGCCTGCTAATACCAATAGGCCCCAGTCCTTTTATTCACCATGATTAACTGAATTTCCATTCTTCAATTCTCACAGATATTTCACAAAATTAGTCAGAATCCCTAAAAGAAATATCTACAGGGAAGCAATTTAAAACAAATGTTATTAATGATTTCTTGTAAAATTACTCTACAAACTTTTGCTGTATTACTTTTGCTTATTAGCAGATATGTGTTATTTTAATAAGTAGCTGGTCAGCACAATGGGCAGTTGGTGGCCTGGTGGTTAGGGCATTCGCCCTGCGATTAGAAAGTCCAGGTTCGCTTCCCAAGTCTGCTAGGCACCACTGAGGTACCCTGAGCAAGGTACTATCCCCACACACTGCTCCCTGGGTGCCGTGTTCATGGCTGCCCCCTGCACTTGGTGAATGGGTTAAATGCAGAGGGTGAATTTAGTGCTGTTCACACTGTGTGCAGTGGTGTGTTCACGTATGACCAAATGATCACTTTCACTTCACTTCAATCTACCTGTGTAAGAAGTAGAATAACATGTGACTTAATGTAACAGACAAAACATGTTGAACCCTTGCCCTAGCCTAAAGATTTTGAATAGCTGAAAGGGTTCCTGGCTGCTCTGCCAGATATAAGTAATGCCTCCTCACTAGAGTGCTTTTTTGAGGAATGATTGACGCATTTGTGAAAGTGGAATTACAGCATATTTGTAATGAATTGCTGGATATTCTATTTATCTTTAATATAAATATAAAGTATCTAATATAAAGATAAATATCTTTATTTTACAACCAGTTTATATTTTTTATATTTATATTTTACTGTGCAGCTCCACTTCTTTATTGCCATTTTAATAGCAAAAGCAGCTTTTGTTTATGACTGATAGAACACACTTTCAGCCATGTGTGTAATAAAGCTATGTCGTCCTTGGGAGTACAGGCTCTATGTGAATTACAGAAACAGCCTTGTCATGCATTAAATTAAACTCAACTCCCAGTCTCAGAGTGTATTTTTCAGCTTTAGGCACTTGTTTCTCCAGACATAGTAAATGGAGTATAGATTTCAATTATTCATCATTCATTTCTTTATACAGTGGCATGCATCTTAATCATTAAACTCTTTTTTTGTGTGTTTTAATTGCCTTGATTAGATTTTAGTATTTTGTTTGCCCTACAATAAAACCGTACTTTTCCAAGAATACACATTTCTTCTGCATTTTGTAACTTGTTAGTCGCTGTGATAAAGCAGTCCTCCCCTATACCCTTAGCCTGAAAAAAGAGGGGAAGCACTTTTACCAGACTCACCAAAGTCTAATGAGGCAATCTGTTTTGTAGAGCAAGAGAAAAGACGCTCTTCGCAGGGTTACATACCCAAAGCTGCTTATCTGTCAGAGTAAGCATTGTCATTAATACCTTTCAAAAGTGCAAACTTGCTCGCAGCTGCTTTCAAATGATCTTTAGAAGAGGTTTTCGAATGAGAGATTGGGTACATTAGTTCAAGTGTCATGCTTGGCAAAGTACAAACAATAGGCACAGAGGGGAATGAGAATCTCAGGGTGGAGTGGGGAAAATGCTAGTTCTGGGCTCAGGAGGGGAGGTGCTGACTTCTCCGCTTGGCTGTGCCCACTTCATGATGGATTTTGTGAAGCGAAATGAATGTCGCTCAGGAGAGATTGATGGCAAACAAGCAGATAGTCATTAAAGCTTTTGAGTGGTGACAGAAACTCCTTTGCAGCCTTAGAAACTTTCAGTTGTTTTGTGCAGTGAAGGATGCTAAGGTGCTGTTACCATCTAGCTTTACAATAGAGATTAACATGAACAGTGCCTTGCTATCTCCGAAAAAAATAAATAAATAAATAAACATGATATTTATGCACTGAGATTTGAGAATTGCGTGATTGAATCTTTAATTATTAATTGGATGTATTAGACTCATTAATTGGTCATGGCATAATTCTATTCCCTAGATAATCGTCATCAAATTATTTGAATAAGTGAGAAAATCTATTTCCAAAATGAGATTTAGTCAGTATGGATCATTATAACCATTGTGTTTGTTCAGCTGTTAAGCGATGTAGCGTTGCATGACTTTGCTAATGATGCGGAAAGTTCACTCACCACCGTGCCAAGGAGAGAGACTATTAGGCCGTGTGGTTAAGCGAAGGGGAGGTCTTTATGGAGTGTGTAAGTCGCTGTTGCGGACACAAGAAGGAGCATTAATCTTTGGGTTTAAGCCTTTAACTGTCTCCCCTATCCGTTGGGGGCAGAGGGTCTTTCACAATGGCCTTCCACACAATGAGCCTGTGTTCTCAGTAGAGTGAACATGTTGGGAGTTAATCAGTGATCGGCCTGTCGATACTACTTCATGTGTTTCTCACACACATCCACTTTTATTTATTACCTCGTTTATGTTAATTGTCTTGGGTCATTTTATCCACTGTGGAAGTGTTTATGTTTACAAATCTTTTATTTATGTTTTTCCTCACACTTTTCTGCGTCTCTCTCTCTCTCTCCTGCTATCTCCGTCTCTCTCTCTCTCTCTTCTTTTTTCTCTTTTTCTTTCAGCTTTGGGTTTCAGAGACTGTTGATAAATGCTGTTAGACTTTGGGGCAGACTTGACCTTGAGATACCCAGGCATATTCAATAAGAAGCAGCCTTCTACAATATTACCCTTCTGACTGAAAAAGGGAAGAAAGCCAAGGGCTCTCTGAGGGCTCACTTAGGACTACTCTCCGCTTAGCCTTGGTTCTTTCAAGTTTGACACTAAAAGGTTAAGGTTTAAGGAAGTAGAGGCTTTTGTAAGTATGGAAACATTTGATAAAAAAAAAATAGAATAGAAACTGTTCACTTTGTGATCGTCTTTTGCCAGAAGTGATGTAATGTGTTTTAAAAGGCTCATATTCTAAATTTTTCTTGCATTTTAGTTCCCACCCCCTAGTTCTGCTTGACATTTGTGCTGTTTTATTCAATGGTCATAACACGTTTTTTGCAGGACTATCATTAATTATGATCAGCCGTAACATTTAAAACCTTCCTAATATTGTGCCGATCTCCCTAATGCTGCCAAAAGTGAGTAAATACAGAACTGCCTGTTTTTGCAGATTATTTTGCGAACATGGGCCTTATAAGGAGCTTGGATATTTTTTGAAGTTTTAAGAACATTTATGGACTGTATTAACCACTTACAACAAAGCATTTAGTTTTTATGTTATGGACCCTATCAAAAGAAATTACAGTTTTAATCAGACATATAATTATGATTCTCTCGCTCTCTCTCTCTCTCTATCTATCTCTCTCTCTCTGTCTCTGTCCCTCTCTCGCACTCTCTCTCTCCCTCTCTCCTTCTCCCTCTCTCTCTCTCTCCTTCTCCTTGTCCTTCTCATGTAATAGGCATGATCCTCTTAGGCACGGACTAGCATAATGTTCACTCTTAAAGTAAATTATCTTCAGAGTGCTCTGGGATTATGCTTCCTTTCATTAAATCAAAATTCCATTCCCATTCTGACTTTTTCTACGCTCCCTTCTTTCCTCACTCTCTCCATACATACCCAAGTAATACAATTTTGATCCATAAGCTCCATCCATGAATAAAGGGCAAGAAAAAGAAAGATTGTTCCATGCTTCAGTGAGGGTGGGAAAGTCACCTGCTGCTTGTGCTTCGTGGGACATGCAGGGGAATGTCAATGTGCCAGACCCCCCTGGTGTTGTAGCCCCCAGCTCACTGGGGCCCAGACAGAGGAACAGTGTGGCAATGCTAGACAACCCCCTAGCTCCTTTATTACACTTCTCTCAGAGGGGTTACGCTTCAAACCGACGCTATGTGTAAGCTTATATAAATAATTTGAGGTGTATATATGGCCAATTACGGTTTGCCAGCAACATTTGGATTATATGTACAATTGGTTTGTTGTTCATCTGTTAGCAAGGATAACAGATTTATAGTTCAATGTCTAATTTATGTCTATTTACTAAATTAATAATTAGTGCTGGGCCATTAACGGCGTTAACGCATTTTAACACGCGAGATACTTATCGCGCGATAAAAAAATATATCGCGGTTAAAGGGAGAGGAGTCTTGTGGCTGACGCGTGTTCCAGGATCCAAAGATAAAATCATCCACTTGGATAACGTTTGCAGGCTGATCATTTTTCAACAATATGTGAATTGTAGGTTTCCAAATAAACACTGACACGTACACGTGAAGTTCTATAAGCTGATAGTACGACACGGTCAGAAAACCGTGAGACTCCCACTTCCCAAGCCATGTCCCTAAACTAATGGTCACTATCCAGCGCCTTGCGCAGCAATTGCCCCTGCGTGCTTAAAGTGCTAGTACCAATTTTTAATCGTTAAATGTCCAACGACACTAAACCCAAGCTTATGTGAATTGTGAACATCATGAATCACCAAACATGAACCCACTCCAAATTCCAGCGTGTAAACAGACATCCGGCACCTACAAAACCTGGGTGAGCTCGTTCACGCACGTTTGAAAACTGTCTTGAAGATTCCATTAGATTAACGGCTCTAAAAAAAATTAATCGATGCCCACCTCTATTAATAATAATACTTATAATTCAGATTATCCCTCACACAAATGGTTGATACACCATATAAGTTTGAACATCATGGTTCAGTATGAGATTAGTACAACATTAGGGACAATATACTGAAAAGCAGATTTTGTGATATTCAAATACAGAATTAATAGAACAATATACATTTACAGAAATGTTTGTTTGTTCCACTTGGACTTTGTTTAAACTTTCTCACAAAAAAGTCAGAGCAAAACATACTTGCTATTAGGGAGAGGCAGCAGGTAGCATTTTGCTAACTGGCAGCTCCAGTCAGCTTCGTTCATCAGTCTTCACATACAGGTTACTGCATGTTGTACCTGTGTGACAGTTTATGGAATACTGCATATATTGTGTTTATATATACACCCCTAATTTTGATAGGGTTTTAATGGTAAACAAAATCTGTGACACTAGTCTTTCATTATTTAAACCAACAGCTTTAATTCGGACAATTGCTTTAGTGTGTAATATGTATATTTTCTGCTCTTGATGGAATTAAGACTAGTTTACTTTTTTCACTACCATTCTCAAATGGTAATGCCTCTTCAGCATGTTGTAAACATTTTTTTTCCTGTTCATTTTTTCTTTTTTCTATTTATTTCGATGACTGGACATGCTATGTATTGAAAGCTGAAAGTTTGTTTCATGTAGAATCTCTTGGTCTCTGACAGTATACCTCTCTTCTCTATAATATACTTTGTTTGAATGTTCTATCTGAAGGAAAACAATTGTACTGAGACAGAAATTAAAGTGAGGAAAGTCTCATTCAGGAAGCTGCTGAAAACAGCAAGTACCAGCGAAGTGTTTTTTTGGTGTAGACTGCCATGCTGATGTGTAAATGTGCTCTGTTTGGGGAATATTTAGGCAAATATGGTGCACTCAATGGCTCATGCATGACTCATTATGTTACAGCATGTTAGAAAAATGTGAATGCCTTTTTCATTGACAAAGTGGAGTTGTCTAATCAGCAATGCAGTTTGACTTCTTCTTTGCTTCCCTTGATCTTTGATGTTGTAGTTCTTTTACTCTCACTCTCACTCTCATTGATGCATCCATATTTTAAGCACAGAAGACACAAATTTCTGTACTGTAGTGGGAAACATTGCAGTTATGCTATACCTTATGCATGTATATGTACTGTATGCATGTACAACATTGAGTATGTTGAGAGAAGGATGCCAAGGATGAAGCTGCAGGGAAGAGGAAAAGAGGAAGGTCTAGTAGGAGGTTTCTGGAATAAAGTGAAGGAGGACATGCAGGCAGTTGGCATGAGAGAGGAAGATGCAGAGGATAGAAAGAAATGTAAGCAGAGGAAGTATACATAGATCACAATGTTATTTTAGCTAATATTATGTTGGAGTAACACCCACAGAACACAGGTGAAACATCTGTGGTAATAATCATTTACAAATCAGGCTTATTACATATTTCTGCCTTCTGCGATCATTACAAATAAGGCCAGTATTGGGATAACAATGGACAAATGCATTATGTGGCCTTCCTGCATACCTGCTAGCCAGCTTTTCAGTTTAGCTGATTGCTCCATTCATGTTGAGAGACTAAAAATATGAAGGGTCCCTGCAGACTTGATAGTAAGAGAGTGCATTTAGCTGTATTGAAGCCAATTAAGCGTGACATGCCTGTAAATTATTTCTACAGTACGCTAAAGCCTTTCTGAGCCCTTATACTCCACCTCCATCAAGCCAGCCTTCTCTGCCAGCCTGGGCTATATGTCAGTGGAAATGGGGCTCTTAAGCACGAGATGCAACAGCACCAGCGGGAGGGTGGGGGGGAGTACGGGCACCAAATGTGCCGTTAATGTGTTGCTCCAGAACCCTCGTTCTTATTCATGGGGTGTCGGAGCCAAGCACAGACACACTGTGTTCCCGTGTGAGTGATCCAGAAGCCCATGAGGATGGTGTTGTTCATCAAAGATTTGCCTCATCTCCCTTTCTCCTCTCTGCTCTCTGCTGCTGTACTCGGCTCTGCTCTTTTACTTCTCCACTTTATGCTCAGCTCAACATTGTTGTTCTTTTCAAGAGTGCTGTTCTTTCTCTTGCTGGAGTTAAGTGGAGCTGCAGTAGTTGAATATAGGCTATATCCACAGCCCCTCACTTTTTTACTATATTGGTTACATTTCTGTGGTCAACAGTTCACAGAAATATAGAGAGCACTATATGTGTTCTATACGAGACTTAACACAGACTGCATTCTCTCTGTAGTGCCAAGCATTGGCTTCATGAAGCTAAGAATGGTACGCGTTCATACGAGAAGTGTCAGGTTTTGTTTGCCCCCCTTTTAAAGCTTGCCTGCTTTTGTGCTAACCTTGCACTTTGGGGCCAGATGGAGGAATAGTGTTGGCTGTGAAGAATACTAATGAAACCAGACATATTCTATAGAAATTACACTGAGGGGAAAGTAAAGATGTTATTGCATTTCCGGGTGACATGCATCATGTATATGTTGTGATGCAAGATCTGTACTGGATGGCATGGACGCCTGTCATTGGATGTGCAGTAAGGTCATGGCATTCAAAATGTAATACCTTACACTCAGCACTTTAGTAGTAGTGGTTGAAATGTCTGCACACCTCGTGAATCAATTTGATTTCAATTCTGGGAGTCAAGATGTCATTCAGTTCTTCATTGTACATTTCCATAACCTACCCTCCAGTGATTTTATCCATATTTGTCATTAAAATTATCACCTGCAACAAAGACCTATTATATTTTTTTGTTTCAATTCTTATTAATATTTACTGCTTTAATAAATATTAATTTATGTAATTAATAATTCTCCATGTAAATATTCCATGAGAAGTCTTCCACATTGAAGGCAATGGTGTTTTTTTTTTTCAGTGTAGATGAGTTGCTCTAAAATTCAGCTGTGGGAAAATGTTGTCATTTTGCATATCTTAATTATATATAATGTTCTTTGGAAACACTGTATGGGTATCTATATTTAATGCATTCCACAAGAACCTGTTTTGGATTGTGTATTAATATATTTATTAGCACCTGCAGTAGCTGGAATCTGCCAGCCTTTCTATTGGTCTGGTTTTCTTTAGTTTAGATCTTAAAGCTGTGCAGCATACAAAATTAGTAAATGAGATCAGCACCATTTGAACCTGCTCAAAACTGTTCAAATTATATAGTAGGCACAAGCTGTTGGCTGCTTAAGCTTCTCTCTAAGCATTTTAGCAGCTCACAGAGTCAAGTTATAGAGTCATAACGGGGTTCGGACAGCCTTAAGCTGGCTGAACAGAGAACGTAGAAGGCCAGACAGCTAAAATATTAAAGAGGGTTCACTCACCTGCCAGGGGCTCAGGCAATGATCAGAGAGACTCCCTCCTGCAGCTAGATGCTTTGATGGAAGCCCAGCCCAATTTGGCCAGGCCCACGCTGGGCCCTGGGGGAACACCATATCAAAAACATGGTTTGTAAGAGAAGGGAGGATGAGTATTTGTTTTGGAAATGTTTTGGAATTCAGTATAAATTAAGTATTACATATGTTTCTGTTTCTTTTATCCTTCAGATAACTTGACGATTTATTAGATAACAGAATGACCGATGAGTGAACATCCAGTGCTATTTTATTCAAAAACTTTCCTGTGAACAGTGAAAGCTTTTGCATTTCCCAGTGAAGTGAAGAGTTGTCTTTTGTTTCCATCAATCCCCAGCCCCCTTCACTTCGCCTCATTGCTAGGTTAAGTCCTGTGCCCTGGTCCTGTCATGTCAAAAGAGCTTCCTGCTGATTGCACTTTTATAGTTCCCTGCAGAATTAAAAAGCACTGAACATGTCTCCCCCTGTTTGACCAGAAAAACACACACACAGGGTTTTAGAACTCCTTCCCATCAGGAGTATTCCCGTGCACCAGTGCAGCCCAGGATTGTGTTTACCCCCATGTCAGACGCTTCTGAAACGTAATGAAGGAGAAGTCAGCAAGCATAGGGAGGTGTGTGACATTGTGACAACCACAGAGCTCGGGTGAGGGGTGTCCATTTGTATTCTAATAAGAGGGGTAGCCCTGGATACGCTTAGGTGACTGGAAAACATGCAGGAGAGAGGAAGTGAACCGATTTGCATTCGGTCGGTTCATATACCCATGCTGGTTTAAACCATCCTTCACAATGAAAGGTAACTCCCGGTCATGTTTGCGGAGACAGGAAGATCATCTAGAATTTTTAAAAGGAAAACATGTAAAATTCTCTTGGGCTTTCTAAACTTTAGCTTTGTTGATATAAGTCAGCTTAGATAGGAATGTGTAGTGTTTGTGTAGAGCAACCTGCTGTGCAATACACTGCATGATACCCTTATTTAGCTAAAATCAAGGGAGCACTTCTGACTCTGTACTTTATGCCGTGAAAAACCCTGTAGAACCTAGAAACTGGTTTAGATTCTTGAAGCTGTGGAACAGTGGGCTTTGAATCCAGAGGAAAAATCTCCTCTTTCTTTACCCCTGAGCAAGGCACCTTGTGTGATTTCCTTTCATCTTTACCATTACAATCACAAAAGCAAGTAACTGACAGAATCCACCAAGCACTTTTGACGTCCCCTTTATGCTACAGTATGTTCCACAAACAGTAACAAAGCAAAAATTAATTGCATTGTTTGCTTTAGAAACTGAATTTGATATGTTCTGAAAGATGTCTTCTCTGTTCTGTGATCATCTGACAAGCTGCCTCTCTTAATGCCAGGTAATCAACAGAAACAGAAAACAGGCATCAATAGAAAAATTTTGATTTTGTCTGCCCACGAAGTTTTCTTAGTTGTGCATCGGAAAAGTGCCAAGTCGTTGCGCGTTTCTCCTACAGAGTGTAATGATCTTCAAGAGAGCATGATAGGGATTAGTTGGAGAAACTATACTTAACCGCAACAGGCATGCACCACTCTATGGTCATGTCCGTGAGTTCTCACCCTGGTGTTTGGGGGTTGTTGGAATGAGACAGCAAAGGCACAAATCAAACACAAAGTCATTTTAATCAGTTCCTGCAAGAGCTGCTGAATGCCTCCACCTACAGGACATGGGACACGGGCTAATGTTGAGTAAGAATTTCTATTGGATAAGCTTGTTACTGAGGGGTTACTTGGTTGATTGTTAAAAAGTTTTCACTTTTGCGATGCAAGCCTCAATTTAAATTGCCTCTTGCATGCTGGGCATTCTACAGTCTAAAGTTCTTTTTTTTTTTTTTTTGAGGTATCTCTCGTAACAAAAATTTACTTTAATACCGATACTATACAATGATACAGGGGCAAGCCGGCTTCTAGGAAGATCATAGTATGAAGACTGTTAAGAAAAATGTCTTTGATGCTGTATACTATATCTATATAGAAGTCCGGGTTCGATCCCCAAGGCCGCTAGGCACCGCTGAGGTACCCTGAGCAAGGTACTTTCCCCACACACTGCTCTCGGGGCGCCGTGTTCCTGGCTGCCCCCTGCTTCACTTGGTGAATGGGTTAAATGCAGAGGTTGAATCTGGTGCTGTTCACACTGTGTTCAGTGGTGTGTTCACGTATGACAAATGGTCACTTTTTTTTTTTTACTGGTGATTACAGCTCTAATCATAGAGAGGAAAAGGAAATCTGCTTAGACGAGTGTTAGAAAAGCTGGTGTGTGTGCGCGCATGTGCATGTGTGCGTGCATGTATTGTTTTCTTCAGAATCCTGTTTTTTGTGGTTGTTAACAGAAGCAGTAATGTAACTTGCTTCATCAAGGCTCAGTATAGTCACTGTGAGCCAGTTAGCGTGTGTGGTTATGTCTGCATGCACTTGTGTGTGTATTTACACATTTGTGTGAGACAAGGCATGCCTATTTGCTTGTTTGTGGATAAAGTTGACTGGGGGCGCTCTAACCCCCACACACATACAGGCACAAACAAAGTGACGGGCAGTAAAGGATGATGGTCCTGCGAGGAGAATGCTGTCGGTGCAGAAACACCAAGACCATGACAAACACAAGCTAACTGAATACAGATAGGTAGGACTGAGTAATGGACTGAAGGGAGAGACCAAGAGCTAGGTCAGATGTAGTAGGGTAAGAGGAAGAAAAAATGCAACATATTTTTGATGAAAACTTGATAGGAGATACTTTTCATACTTTTAATATCACGTTCTATGGTGATGTGTTCTATAATCAGTAGTAACGAATTGATTTGGCAGTTGTAACACATTATTTACTTCCAGTAATTTCAATTATTTACGTACTTCTAAAGCACAGTTGCTCTTCACATTACTTTTTAATGTCATTAACCTTTACTCTGCTTTATGTTTAGTAGTGCTAAAACCTATTCTTTGCCATTTTTGGCAACATTTGAAACGAATCAGTTCCTGTTCGTTTTTTTTCTTTCCCTCTGATATCTGGTTGAGCCATATCTGCTGATATAGGTCAAATACCCAGTATCAGACCTGTGCTGTCTCTTGTGATACAAAATGTAGGACTAAAAACAAATTGCAAGGATCAGTTTAAATATGTAAAGAGCAGATCAGAAGAAATAGCACAGCACACACAACTAAAAATGAGCAAAATACTGTTAAGAAGAAGCAAGAGAATTTTTAAAAGAAGCTAACTTGTGGGAGCCCAGGAAGTTAGCTTGTGTGTGATTTGTGAACACAAAATACTTCTACAGTCTGAAAGCAAAAACAAAATCTAACCTTGTTAAATTTAAATTCAGATGAGCAGACTGTTTGTTGTTTCCTTTTTCACTTTTTTTGTAAATGTACTGTATTTTTCATGTTCTCACATTCTTCCAGTTTAGCCCCTCAAGCGATGTATCATTTCTTTAGGAGCTGTGTTTGATGTTTCTGGTGATTTCTTCTAATTAAATGGGCTGCCTTTGTCCATATTATTGTGCTTTTCCACCCTTTTGTGCACAAATACACACACACACACACACACACACACATTTAGAGATAAGATAAAGAAACACACAGGTTGCATTAATAAAATGAAATGTGACTTGTCCTGAGGTTGTGCTTGCAGCATGAGGATACCACATGAGTGGGCACTGAAGCAGATGTTAGATTGGAGAACACATACACAAATTGCACGCATATATCATGTAGGCTCAGACCTCACACTGAGATCTGATGTAGTTTGACAGCATGCTGTCTCACAGTAGCAATTTTGTTTTATTACTGCCATGCAAACCCCTAGTGGGAGAATCAATCACTACAAGTTCATGATCATCTCTGAGTATTGTGGGGCATATTCAAATCCACAGCATCGTATCAGGCCTTACAGCACATACATGTATAGATGCTTCAGACTGTCGCTTATCTCAAGTACGTACTCTTTTGTTACTTGTATGAAGACTTTATAAGGTAGATTAACTTGCTGCACTCAAAAATTGCAGACATGATGGATGGAGAAGTGTTTATAATGTTATGATGTATTCACTAATGGCTGCCTGCATCTCAGCAGACCAGTGAGTTCTCCGTATCTGAGAGGTATATGGGCAATGGGTAAGCCTATCGAAAAAGATACCACAGTCCCACTCTTGTAGAATTGAAATGGTATATTTTTCCAACATGTGTCTATTAGAGGATCTGTTCCAGGCGATTATGTAGTTTTGAAGTTAATCAGGTGGAGGAAGTGTTGTAGGCGGAACAGGCCTCTACAGGAAGGTAGATGTCCAGAACCATGGTTGGCAACCAGAGTAACTCCAGAGTAGGGCTGCACAATTAATCGAATTTTAATCACGATCACGATTTTGGCTGCCACGATTAAATTAATATGATCGTCTGCGATTTTAA
>JBBPDH010000104.1:11677813-11701055 GCA_037974565.1 Clupeocharax schoutedeni
GGAGTTAAACTGCTGTTAACTAAAAAGGCCCATGTCTGTAAATGGGATGGTTTTCATGACATCAAAATAAACTAATTTTTCAGCTCAGTTTCCATGTATGACCCATATGGGCTGTGGAATGGTCAGTACATTTTACCAGTGTTTATTTACAATATTACATTATTTTACTTTAAAACAAGTGAGGAAGAAATGGTTTGTAAATCAACACTTTAAAGTCCCACAGCCACAGCAGTAGATCAACACCTCTCTGATCTTAGGGATTAAAATGTGCAGGTTTATAAAGCACATCTCAGTATATAAAAATTGTAGAAGAGATGGATTGTCCACCCAAAGAAAAAGCAGGGATAATTTCAGAGGCTGACTTGGCCAAGAAATTCAATGTAAAATGAAAATAAAAAGTTTGTATTTTTCAGCATCTGGAAGCAAGATTTTAAGAGTGTTATTAGTAGCTGTAACTCACCCGTGTGAGGTCATCTATCTCTGCACAGAAGTTGGTCTCTCCTTGCAGCTTCTCCTCCTCCTCCAGCGTCTGCTCATCATCAAAGTCATGAACGAGCATGTCTGCAGTCGGCTCAAAATCACCGTCCTCATCTTGGACAGCTGTTTTGTCTTAGACAACATCACAATATTACTCATTATTTATTGTAATTGTTTAAGCTTTATGATTATAAAACACTTTTCCATTCTCCTTAAACAGAAGGCAATTTTTTTTAATCAAGTCTACTTAAAATGACTTAAGAGTGATGTGTATAGTAGTTACAATAGTTAAGGCATTTGCACTTTTATTAGGCATGCAGAGTAAACCAACAATTTTATTATGTATCATTTATACTGTATCAGCTCAAGTAATGACTTGATAAACATACAGTATTGTGAATTACCTTGTGAGCTTGCACCTCTTAAGGAAAGCTGAAAAGAGTTAACACAAACAGCATTCTTAGAAGTGGAATTATTTTTTTCTGAACACAACAGGTGAGATAAACAAAAATGCACGACTTTTAAGAATTCTTGCCGAACAGCAGAATTCAAGTGTAAGTAATTACACAAAATCTTTTGTGTAACAAAAACCACAAAGGTATTTTCAAGTGAATACAAATTATAAAGTATTAATATTAATAGAATTGCAAAGGAAAGACAAAGTGAGCAAGAACTTGACCAGAAGATACTTACGACTTACTTTTTTTAATGGTATATATCATTTGTGGAGGTAATAAAATGAATGGAGAGTAACTTATGCCCTGACTGAAATTAGTGGAATTATGCAGCTTAACTACACAAAATTGGACTAGTCCACTTCAGCCAGTCCACAGCACCATCAACCATACCTGTCAAGTATCCCGTTTTGGCCGGGAAAGTCCCATAATTTACCCTTCTTTCCCGCCGTCCTCCCGTATTAGTATTTTCCCATAAAGCTCCCGTATTTTAACCTGCGTTATTTAAAAAAAAAAGGTCCTCCCCAAAAAATCTGAGCTCTATCACTAGCCTCGCGATAACGGTCACCTGCAGTAGTACTACAGGTAGTGTAGGTGACAGTTGTTGCGAGGTTAGTGTGTGAGGTCAGATGACGAGTCGATGAGTGACGAGAAGAAAAAACAGACAGATGGTGGACACCAGGACAGAGAAGGAAGGCACTCCTGCCAAAAAAACAAAACCCTTGTGTAAATATCGCGATCAATGGGACAACAAATGTATTTTTCTGAAGACGACCAGGGTGGGGGTCAGTCACGCGTTTTGTAAGATTTGTAACTGTGACTTTAGCATCGCACACGGGGGAAGGAATGATGTATGCCAGCACGAAAAATCCGCCAAGCACAAGCGCGGGCTAGCGGCACAAAAACATGCCCAGGTGATGTCAGTATTCGTGACGAAAAAATGCCACTGAGGCAGACCAGGTCACAAGTGCAGAGGTAAAATAACCACTCTGGCTCCGCCCACAAATACACTCCTTCCAAAACAGTCTTAAAGAATGCAAAGTCTGCAACAAATGAGTACAATAAGTCACTAAAAGTGTAAACAAAAATTATGTGAAATGAAAAGGAAAACTGTACAAAAAAGCAATATGAAATGAATGAGTGTGTGGATGTGAAAAGATTGTGGAATGAAAATGAAATGTAAATGTAAAGACAAGCAATGTTAAATGAACAGAAAATATGCAAATAAGCATTTAAATAAATGCTCTGCATATATACCCTTTTGTGTTTTCATTTAGGCTATGAATTTTCACAGCATGTCAATGTCAACAAATGTATGCCTATCATTGGCTTTATGCACAGTTGCAATACTTCCTGAACTTCACAGCACAAAGGAGCTGCCTGAAGTTCAGGAAGTATTGCAACTGTGCATAAAGCCAATAGTTTATAACCTGTAGCCTGTAGTTTATAAGTGGTTGACAAGTGGTGATTAGCTTTCTTGTCACCAGTCTTAAAATGTAAGGGATACTGGAGCTTGGTTGGGGTGGTGGGACTGCTCACCCCTAAATTTCCCTTATTTTCAAATCCAAAACTTGACAGGTATGCCATCAACACTTTTTCAGTCAGTCGCTGGACAAAAGTTTTAGCTCTGTTTCACCTAAAGGTGAAGTGTGTGTTGATGCTACGGCTAATAAAAATAAATGCCATTCTTAGTTTTTCATTTTGTTTACCCCGTCCTTTTGGTCACAATCCTGTCTGAGAGCCGATATGCTTCAATCCACACACACACTGCACTTTTGAGTCAGTACTTCACTGAACAACTATCATAAAACTTTTAAGTATTGGGAAGCCTTTCCATTAAATTCATTCCTATGGTGTTGGATGGGGTTGAGGTCAAAGCTGCGTTAAGTCCAGTCAAGTTCTTCCTTCCAACCAAGTCTTTATGAAGCGTGCTCAGTCGTGATGGAACAAAAATGGCCGTCCACAAACTGTGTCCATAATGTTGGAAACATTAATTGTCTTTGTATGTTGAAGCATTGAGATTATACTTCACTGGAAATAAGGGGCCTAACGCAATCCCTAAAAACAGGTGTGTCCCGATACTTCTGTCCATTTTGTGTGTCATAACGGCCAGCACTAACACTGGCAACAATAGCACTGTCAACAAACAGATCCGCCCACCCCGCGCAATATCAGGCAAGTTTTTATAACACAGCTCCAAATAACAAAATGAGTACATCTAGAATTATCTGCTAATATCAGTTAACTGGAGTTGCTGTTTTTATGCCTGTAGAGAGACTAAGCATGGTTCTAAATAGAAAGACAAACTTGTTTTGATCGTATCTGTAAAACTTGAGACAACAAGTAGCAAAGTCGCTAGCGAGGCTTTCTTTGTGCCCATGGGTTAATTATTCATTAAACAAAGACAACGAAGAGTTAACTAACACACAATTAATTTTCAAATATTATTAATAAAACGTTTTTGCCCAAAGAACGTGAGCAAAAAGTTTAAAATACCAAATCGAGACCAGGCTAACTGATTAAGCTAACGTTAGCTCGTTGTGTATAAGAGGTGAAGTTAGCCTATGAACTGAAAAAACAATGTCTTCACAAACACAAAAACAACACATTCTTGCAATACGGTGCAGAGAAATTACAGCCTTGTGCATTTTCTTCCATTTTCTCGCCCAGTTTCTCATCTTTGTTTCTTACCTCCTCCATTATTGATTATGATGTGAAGTGTGAAGCTGGAGCTTAGTTGCAGGACGGAGAGTTCAATATAAAAGTCTGAGGATTTAAAAAAAAGGAAAAATGTAAAATAAAAGTCGTGTACTGCCCTGTGTAGTACAGTGTAATGTGTGTGCATTGACAAAGCCATTCTAAAGCAACTGTTAATCTGAGCACAGATTGTATTATTGTAATATTAATTATATTATTCATTAAATATGTATACATTTTACACTGTAATATTGGGGTAAAGTGGCAGAGTAATAATTTTCTTGGGGAAAAACATTAAATACATGATACATACATCATGTTATAAATGTCTCTAAGTTTCAAGTGTGATTTACACTGGACAGGGTACTGGGACACTTGACTATTGCACCAACAGGGGCATTAATTAATTATAACAGTTTCTACTCATACTGGAAGACTTTCCACAAGATTTTAGAATTTCTGCCCATTCATTCTGTAGAGCATTTATGTGGTCAAGTATCCAAAGCAGTATATGCCAAAATTGTTCATTCAGTTAAGGGAAGTAAAAGAAAAAAAAAAAAACATTTAAGACATGTTACATACATCATGTTTTAAAATGTATAAAAGTAATGTACACTATATGGACAAAAGTATTGGGACGCCTGGCCATTACACCAACAGGGAATTTAATGGCATTGCGTTCAAATACATTAACTTTGAGTGTATTTGAATGGATAAAAGATAACAGTGCGCAATGTTCAAATTTTCTGGTGCATAATTTACAGTTTTTGTCAATGTCTGCTGCTATGAAGCTACTGAACACACTCCAGTGTGCCTATATTCAGTTTTCATGCATATAGTGTATATGTCTACT
The DNA here is from genome assembly GCA_037974565.1 of Clupeocharax schoutedeni. Classification (NCBI taxonomy): domain Eukaryota; kingdom Metazoa; phylum Chordata; class Actinopteri; order Characiformes; family Alestidae; genus Clupeocharax; species Clupeocharax schoutedeni. The sequence continues at coordinate 11,682,296 of JBBPDH010000104.1, forward strand.
ACATATACAAGGGTGCATCCCAACCCCCATGAATTTAAAATTATTGTAGAACTCTTCTGTCGCTTATTTTAATTTGTTACACTTACCAAGCAAAATATTTGGATAAAGTTTGAAGAAGTTTTAATGTTATTTAGGTGGTCCACCATCCTCAGGAATTTTGAGGTAATAGCGGAAAAACAATTATAACATTTTGGTATTTTATTAGTACAACATAAGATTTTAATTGGCTGCTACCAAACAACTTTGTTTTTCGAGTTGTTACAAAGTTGTTTCACATGATACAAAGTTACTTAATTAAAGTAACTAAATTCCAGTAGAGAAGTGCTGTCCCAAAAATGATCAAAGATAAACTAGGTCTGTCCACTATCTAGTGCTGAATGATGGTAAACTAGCAACACCAAGAGAGGGAATGTCACTGTTTCTGGGTTCACTTGTGCTTTTTTCAGGTTCAGCATCTGCCTCTGATCTTGCTCAACAATCCTCTTCACCCTTTACCCAGGTTGACAGCTGAAGCTTGATAATCAGCAAGTTCTGACTAGTTTGCAACATCTGCAATCAAGCAGGCTGGATTAGGCTGAAAAACCTGAAAAGTGAACCAGGAATCAGGACCAGCTAGATTGGCAAGGGTGGTCGACACAGTGACATCTTTTGGAAATAACGGCTTCCCAAACCCTTTTCCAAAGCAATTCAGTGGTCTCACTCTCACTGTTGACCTGACAGCAAGATAAATCAGCTAAAGCATGTCGTTGTTCTTCTGGCACCTTGCTGCTGAACAGCGCTAGTGGAATATATCAGTTAGAGGTGGTATCGGTTAAGATACAACTGATGAAGCTTGAATTGCACTCTTGGAGACGAGTGTATTCACAGACTCGTAATGCAGCAGTTTCTTGTACAGTGCAGATCGTTCCAGGGTGCATCAGCAGCAATCTGCAAGCTTTTAATATGCTTAGCTACCATGTTGATGTGGATCACCTAAATCTATTTTTAAAAAGTTTGTATTTCTTAGAGTAAAAGGAAAGTTTTTACCTTGGGGACAGAACAGTTTATCATAGGGGAATGGGATGCACCATAATACATACATATATATACACACAATAAATACATTCATTCATTTGAGGGAGGATGACAGAGAAGTAATTTTTACACCCCTTTAATTTCACCTGTGGGCCACTTTCCATGTTGTTTAACAGTTTAGTTTTAACAATACACAAACAATTTGTACCATCTATCCAAAGACAAAGAGTGGTGCAGGGGTTGCTTTTCTCTGCTGTTTGGCACACACAGGTGGGCCCATATTTATTTGTATGCTTCTCTGGAAACAGTTTTGTCTTACATAGCATTCAAAGGGATTGCACCACATGACTGATGAACCATTTTTGAAGATCAACCAATTTGTCCACAGAAGTACTGCAGAGCGGTTATGTGTATGTTTCTGTATATACACTATGAAGAACAGTATTGAGGCACACCGAGTTCAGGTTACTTCCAGTGAAGGACCAGCTTAATGTTTCAACATACGAAGACATTTTGGACATCATTTCCAACTTCATGGGCATTCTATTCCAGCATGACTGTGCCCCAGTGCACAAAGCATTAAGACATTGCTGAAAGAGTTTGGTGTGGAAGAACACGACAGGACCAAACAGAGCCCTTACCTCAACCACTTCCAACAGCTTTTGGCCTTCTTGTCCAACATCAGTAGCTCATAAATGCTCTACAGAATGAATGGGCACAAATTCCCACAGAAACAAGCCAAAATCTGGAAGCAGTTATAGCTACAAAGTGGGGACCAGCTCCATTTTAAGGTCTATGTATTTGAATGCACGTCATTAAAGTCCCTGTTTGTGTAATGGTCATGTGTCCCAATACTTTTGTCCGTATAGTGTATATATAGTTTTATATGAATTCATATATTGTATTCAGTCATGAATTGATTGCATTGTGAGACTACAAAGCTCAAACATATATCAAATTCATGAGCATAAAAATACACTTGAATACAAATGGAAAATGGACTGAGGTATTTTAATTTTATATGCACACAAACCCAGTTTCTCACGGATACAATCAATGATCTGTTGACATGAACTAGAAAATTAAATTAAATTAAAAAGGAATATACTCTAATTGTAATGGGGGGAAAAATAGATTCAACAGAAACGTGCCCTTGCCACAATGCTTTCAGTGGTCTTGGACTATAACCGAAACATAAAACAAAAATGCAGTCTGTCCAATCAATAGAACAAATGTTGAAATATCTAAGCATCCACATCAATCATGTTGCAGCAGCACACCTTTTCACTTACATTTCTCTTCATAAATGTATGCGAATGTTACATGTAGGTGAAAATACATGCAGTGAATACATTCAAAGTAAGGAAGGGTATTCCAGATGTATAACATGTGGATAGTATTGATCATCTGTATAATCCCCTGAACATATCTTTTTGAACTGGTTATAAAGTACCAATGGTATGAATCCTGATATATTGCCATTTCTTTGCTTCTTTAATCACCCAAGTATAACTGTAAAACTAAAACAAATCTAAGTTAATCAACTACAGTAAACACTTCAGTTAAAGTACCTGTAAAATGTTAAAAGTGCAATGACTACACTGTTCACTTTAAACAAAAGCACATCCAGTAACAGGGCTTTAGTACAAAAACAAGTTACTGCATGTCCCTCACTGGTACAAAAGATTAGAAAAAACATCTGAGATGTCCAAAGAGACATTTATAATAATAATACTGAGAAAACAGAACATTTTTCTTTATGAGGCCCAACATCACAACAGTTCTACGATACAGTAAGGAGCAGGCACCACATTCACACAAAAATACAGAAATGGCATATTTTTCTCTTAAACCATCAAAAAAAAACAATAATTCAAGTACCCAAGAGCATACCCAAACGGTTCCAAAAACAGTACAGCTCTCCCTTTTTCATATTAAAAATAAAAAGTAGAAACTGACAATAAATAATGACCTCTCCATCAAAACCTTTTTTTTTTTTTTTGATTAAAAAAGACCACAGTGTTCTCACTGTATATGAAGGCAAGGGTCTGTAACACTGAGCACATCACCAATTTACTGCAACAGCAATCCTTCAATCTTGTGCACCTTTCTTGACAGAACATTAGACATAAATCTTCAAGAGCTACGTTTAATTTCAAAAACTGATAGGGGATCCTGACATTTTAATCTAATTAATCACAAGACTTCAACATTCTTGTTTATAATAGCACCATCCAGGTCTGGAGGTGTTTATTCAGTCTTTCAGTAAAGTGTCCTGGTTTTTCCCCACAGTCAGAAATGTGGCAGCCTCTCATTGTTGGGGGCAAGACATTCTGAAAAATCTGCATTAAATACTAAAGGTACAGTTCCCTTGTACCTCCAGAACGTTCCAGAGCTGGTCATACAGCCACTTTTCCCTTCACCTCTAGCTTGTTGATGCTCTCCCCCTGTTTGGCAGTCTGCTCCTCTGAGAAAGTTATGTAGGAGTACACCAGACTTCCAGCAATACTGCAACAACAAAGACAATTCAGTGAGTAGAGAAAAACAATAAGCAAAGGGTGTGTTCAATTTTTGCCACTACTTAAGTTTGTGGCAAGTAACTTTTCAGTTCGTACCTGATGTTCAGACCAATGAAGTTAGTCCATGAGAAAATATAATCCCCACCAAACACCATTCCGATGTAAGTCACCAATATGTTCTGCACATGCAGGAGGAAAGTAATGATCAAAGATCAACTTTGTCAACCAAAGGAAAAAGGTAAAAAGAATATATATAAAAACCACTCACTTTCAAGCACCCGACTATAGTAGTTGTTAATGCAGAGTTGTACTGAGTACACAACACAGTGGAGTACATTAAAATAAACCTGAAACAAGAGAAAGTTTAAATGTCATTAAAAAGACACTTATGAAAAGGTTAATTTTAGGAAGATGTCAACTTTTCATTTCAATTTACCCCATAACACACGACACGATGAACTGTCCGAAAAATAATGTATCTGACCAGCCCTCAAATTCCAGAGCCTAGAAATGACAAGAAATAACAACAGAAATAAAAAAAAAAAGTTACATACAAATGTAATTTTAATTCCAAGTGACGACATTATGACTAACAACTGCAGGACCTAGTGTTCGATTTTACAGCTTGGCCCCCTACTGCAGGCATGGCCCAGACACAACAAGCTGAATCAAACTCAGGCAAACAGATGATCACCTTGAATCAGGCGACCCTCGCTGAGCACCATCTTTGAAGAAAATTTGTGCTCAAATACAGAACAAGCAAATTCAATGTCTTTTTTGAGGAAAAAAATGAAAAAGGACAGTGTATCAACATATTACTACACAAAAGACTAAGCCCTTTAAATAAATAACATCAACTGTTGCATTTACTGCAACAGCAGTCCTTCAAGTCTGCTCCTTCCATGACAGAACTTTGGATGTAAAACTGCTATATTCATTTTCAAAAACAGACTAATGGCAGATTCACACAAGTTAGAGAAAACAGCTCTATAGCAGAAACCAGCAGTGGCCTACACTGCATAGAGAATAGATGTCTATGTCTTACAAGCTTCCAAAGCCTGTGTTTAAGCTAAACCCACTGTGTGAAAGTGAGAGTAAAAGACTGTTAGTGCAGTCCTAACAACACAACACAACACAACACCCTCCCCCGCCCCCCCCCTCCCCATACACTGACTAATGAAGTCATACACTGACTAATGAATATCACTGTTCATCTGTTACACACTAATTCATTATAAACTGCATCCATTAATCCTTTCAGACGGTGCAACTTCTGCCACTTAACTACTTAACTCGAGGGATTACTAGAATGATAAATGTACAAAGAGTTATGTTAATTAAAATGTTAAATATCTAAAACAATTTTGAATCAGACCACAGATAATGTAAATAGTATTTACTGGAGAAACTGCTGGGGAAAAAATTAGTCATCTTGCGTGGCCTACCCACAGCACTTGCAGCCAAACATACTTATTTGGGCTTAATCATTTCCACTTTTCCTGTTTGGACCTGAGCAGTTAAGTGCAGAGACGTAAAAAGACAACCGTCTAAATATGAACGTCTCTGTGAAGCACTTGTTTGTAAAATTGCCATTGATATAATTTATTTTGCTGCACATACACAAACTGCCTCTTATGTAATATTGTTCTGAAGTTTGCAATAAAACCTCTGATGACATGTTACCTATGGATTCTTGAATTTCAACTGTCACAAACAACGAGCCACAGTCTCTTTTGTGTACTTCAAATCATGAGATGAGAGGACATTGCAGAACAGGGAGGAATAATACTTTGCCAAAAATGTAGGGCTTTCGATCATTCTGCTGTTTCATTTCAAAATACCTTAAGAGCAGTTAATTTCACGCACAAGTCACCAAGGTCATACTATTTACACTTCTGGGTATAATGGTAGCTTTGTGTATGAGGTGCTCTGGCTCCTCAGCGGCAGAGCCTGCAAAATAAACTGGGGCCTCCCTGTGAACAGCCACAGCTCAGCTATATAAAATAAGGCATTCACTGGGCAAGGCTTCGGCTTCGGGCTTGGGTGTTCACATCTGAACACCCAAGCTAAAAATATGTTCTTTGGGTCAACGTCTAGATTCATTAAAATATCACACTGGTGAGTCTATGTTTCCACCTTGAAAATATCGATTAAATTACTTTTTATCATGTTTAAACCAAGAATCTTCAAGAGAATCAATGACGAATAGCAAAAGGAATCCTAAAGTATACCAACACTGTCAATGTGACCTCAATGCAGACGAACAGATGGTCTGGCTGAAAGTGCCAGATACCTCGAGGGATGAGGCCTTACAAGTGGACAAGCCCACCAACAATCATTTTCAGTTAAAATGAAAGCCTTTCACTCACAATTATTTCAGAGTATGGGCGCCCAATTAACTGTTTTTATAGCTTTCAAAACATTGTGACAGATGCTTTAACACCCATGACGTATTACAGCTTTCTTACCTTGTCTATGTCTCCAGTGACATGTGCCAAAAGTAGCGTTGGCAGGATCATAAATAAAGCATTGTAATAGAGCAGGCCATATTTTCCCAGCTCCTGAAGGGTGGGGGAGAGAGAAGGGTGGGGGCAGGAAACCAGACAGGGTTATTTATGACAGTGCACTGGTAGATTCCTGTATGCAGATGTCATGAATGGCTTCACTTCTTTCTCGCTAGCACACTCCCCCCTGCACCACAGTAGCTCTCATGCGGATATACAGCTGACAGACATGCACCTGTACCAGCCTCATATCTCAGGTGCACACAGGAATGAACTTGATCATGACTATATAAAAAAAAAAAAAAAAAAACCTTTCCTAACCTCAAGCAGAAGAACATAATCTTCTGTACAACATTCCTTACAACATTCCTCATCATTCTCCAAAACGTCTGTCTGAAAGCCCGTTTAACACCGTTTAAAATTAACCGATGTAGACGAGGCGTACGCTGGATTAGTAATTCATTCACAACAAAATTGAAACAGAACAGTAATGATTTCTCAATGTGCTAGATCAGTGTTTCTCAACCCTGGCCTTTGAAGCCGTCCTGCCCTGAACATTTCAATGTTGTCCCTTCTCTTGCACTCCTATTTCAACAGGAAATGTTTTTAATTTGTCGGCTCAGGAAGCCTCCAGGACCAGGGCTGGATACCAGACATGGCCAGGAGGTTTGAAAGCCTTTGGAAAATAGCCTTAAGGCCACTCAAAAAGTGCTGTAAAAATAAAGTGATGACTTAGAGACGCCACAGTCATTTTTAGAATCTTCATGAAAATAAACATGACATATTTAAGATCTCATACATCTTAAATTACAACAAAAACTACACAACAGCAGCAAACGTTAAGCACAGGTCGAATGGCAACCACAGAACCACTTCATTTATGAGTATTCGAAAGCAGTGAGCTACATTTCATTGCTGACCTTACCTTAGAGTCTAGCTTCTGCTTCACAAAGGCCCCATTAGCAGCAGTTAAGACATCATTCAGTAAGATGAACACATATCCTTGCAGGTCAAAGGACAGGTCAGCACTGAATACACAAAGTAAAAATAAAGCATTTATTCAAGTTTGAAGTCAGAACAGCAAAGAAGCACTTACACTAATGGAGAAATCACTGACAGAATCACTGACAGAAGTATATTTATTTTTAATTCATAAAGAGCTTTCAATGTAGGCAACTCAAAGACCGTAAATAATGGTAAATCATCTAAATTGGACATTTCAGAGTAATCGGAATTTTAAAAATGTCATACTTGACGTTGGGCTTGGTGAACATAGGCTGACGTGGGGCTCGTCCCAAGTGTCTCAATGTTTTGCTTTTCAAAAGATATTACGTAATCAAGTAATCCACTGATTATCTATCAATCACTGAATCTAAATATTTTATCCTAAAACTAGTAGCAGATCTCATTTAAAGGATCTGCCACCTCTCCAAAGGGATAGAAATCAACACAGTGATGTGACTGAAGGGATAGTGGGCTTTGAAATTGTTACTGAGATTGTAAATATTGTAAAATTCAATAAAAAAAATTAAAAAAAGACAGTTTATGGCAATAAAAACAAGGGCACAAAACTGGCAGAATACAGTTCAACAACTAACAATGTCCGGCATCATTTTCTAATAATTAGCTTCACTGCTTACTAAGCTATACAAATATCACCAAGTCATGCCCTAGAATCACCTTTAGGAAACTGTCTGAAGTAAGACAGATAACTTTTTTTAGCACAATAAGACAAAAGCAACTTGAGTGCTAATGACTTCTTCTCGCTGATAATCTTCACAATACAGAGCACAGCTATAGAATGATCTGCAGATACCCTGTAACTAATACAGAACTGAATACAGAGTGATTGGTTGTAAGTAATCATGACAGTCTAAAGCTGCGCAATTTGACAGTATTTGATCATATTTTTGTGACAAATTATTTTAACTTAGCACTTTTCTGAGCACAGCAAGATATTTATGATTTAATATACTGAAGGTATGAAACACAATGTATGGGGAAAAAGTTATTTTTTAACATGGTCGTACGGGCTCTGTTCCAGCTTAGCTAATGTAAAAGAGTACATATCATGGCAAACTAAGTTATTCATTAAGTATTTGAAGTGTTTCTGAACTAGCTGACTGCCAATGGCACATCTTGTGGAAACATCTGGCTTCTTACATATGAATGAGTGTGAACTATAAGGAAGTTCCTTAAGAGAATTTGCTTCTGAAACTAAAAGCATATTCATAATAAGGTGCTTCCGTATGTATGGCATGATTTTAAAGGCATCCGGCATTGTCATTAGCTGAATTTACCTTGCAGCTACAAAAGCTCCGAGGATCATAGTAAATACAGTAAGCTGAACTGGCCGGGAGAATTTCTTCCTGCAAAGAAGGAACCAAAGTGTGATTATGACAGTCATTAGGTGGATTACTGTTAGGAAAGACTGAAACGGCACTGCTGTAGTTAACTCACTGCTGTTTACTTACTTTAACAAGAAGCCCTCAGCAAGCATTGTGAACAGAATGGAAAACCTCCTCAAGACTGTAAACATGGGCAGACTGGAGAGGGATAGAAAACAGAACCAAAATGGTTCTTAAACCCAATGTGTGACCCATAAAATACATCTATAGATCCAGACAGGGGTGGTTTGTCAACAGTAAAGCAGGACAAATGTGTATCTTTAAAGAAGTGTTTTTGTAGTGCAAGTTCATACTTTAGCCTTTTTGTTCCAAACAGTCCAGTTACTTGATTCCCTACATATAGAAGAGGTAGAGGAAACATCTGAAAATGAAAAGAGAAAATCAGAGATATACCAGCGACAAAAAGTCAACCATCAATTAATTTAAAAAGTTAAGGCCTTATAAAGCTAGCCACAACATTAACAATGAAAGTGCCAGTGAAAGTGTTAACTGTTATTTGTAGATAAATAATGACTGAATATTATCTTTAATCCCTGATCTAATGTCCAGACTCAGTAGATGTAATACAACAAGCTGTTCTGAAGTTTCCCTGGTTAAAATTCAGGCTTAACCATAATTTGCAGAATAAGGTCATTGGTTGAAAACAGTGACTCTCAGCCCTGGTTCTGGAAGGCGCTGGACATGTACATTTTAGTTTAGAAATCTGTTTTTAGTTAGCTGACTGGTTAAATACTGTGCAAAGGAGCAGCAAAACAATAAAGTGCACAGGGCAGTGAGCCTCCAGAACTGGGGCAAGAATCACAGGGATTTTAATGCCTTTTGCAGCATTTCCCTGTAATAACTCTCTCCTCAAAGAGCACACTGTTGTGGTGGCATCCTAAACACCATAGCTAGAGACATAATGTCAAACTCTAGTAAACATTCAAGGCTCTTTATTTAAGCAGTCACAAGCCCAGCATAGTATAGTTTGCATGTATTCAGTAAAAGTAGCAGAGTTTGTTTCACCTGGCTCTGCAGTGCAGCAACAAACTGAACCACACCACTTTTTTGTGGTGAGAGGCAGTGGCGAAACTACTGCCAGCTCATGCGAGGCAGTTGCATTTGGCCTTGCAGCGAAGTGGGGGAAGGGGTGGCAACAGGGCCTCCCAGTGTCTCTGACGAACGTCTTACGCTGCCACTTACGCAATTCTCACCAAAGAATCAAGTACAGATATCACAGTAATAAACCCTCCTAATATTACCCTGCTTTAATGCACCAACTTTTTGATACAAATACTACATAAACAAGTATTTTTCATTTACTTCAGGTAATAATTAAAATGTCAAGCAGCGCCATAATACCATATTCATACTGTTCCAATGTGCCCCCTTATAGTCATGCATGAACCACACCACACAGAGTGAACAGTGTGAAATTCTTTCTCTGTATTTAACCCATTCACCAAGGGAAGAAGTGGGCTGCCAGCCACACAGTCCCGAGTAGTTCAAGGGTACCTCAGTAGTGCCACTGGCAGTCCTGGGATTCAAACCCAAGCCCTATCCTATGGCAGTGGCGACTCCCTAACCACCAGCTGCCCCAGCACAAAAAGGAAGACGCCATTCCACAAAGACCTCTTTTGAGTTTCCTCACCTTCTTGGGTATGTTGAGGTCCCACTCTGGGAAGGTGATCACCCGCACAGCCTTTCCCACCCATAACACCAGCACTGTGGCCAGCATCTGCAGAGGGGAGCAGTGGTGAAGCCTCAAGTGTGTAACACAAGACTGTAGAAAGTTTTACTACATGCACGTTCTCCTACCTGGCCAATACCAAGACATATCGAGGAAGGAAACCTGAAAAAATGAGAGATAATTCAATTTACCAGAGCCGGATTAACATCCAGGATCTCAATTAATGATACTGATGCTGTCTTAAAGATCTACAGGTCTTAACCAGCAGAGAAATTAGTTTTTTCTGCCTTCATCTCATCTCGTGTGTACGGGCTAGTTCAGAAATGAAGATCTCCACTTCACACGTGGACAAATTGATTTCAAGAAGTACAGCACATGTAAAACACCCTGGTTTCTCATTTAATCTGACTTTAATCACTGCTCTGATCTTCAGACAGGAGGAAACTCCTATTAGTATTCTTCTTACCTGTAGTTTGTCAGGACGCTCTTGTTCACCACAACTATAAGGAAAGAGCTGATGCCATAAAAAGCAGCGGCCAGGAGCTTGATCAGGAGTGTTAATGTTTCGTCCGCCATGCCGGAGCGTCCCTTCCTCTCCTCCCTTTCTTTACCCGGTTTTACATTCCTCTACTCCTTTCGCCCCTCTCCTCTCTTGTCTATTTCCCATTCCGCCATGTTCAGCCGAGGCGTGTCGTCATCCTCCGCTCCGCCTGCAGGAGGCGCTCTTTAGCGCCATCTCTCGGACACACTGCGCAAAAGAACAAGTAAAAACCTGAGCCGCACAGGAGCGCAGGGACGCACACTCTAGAGACGACCAGTTAGTTACATGTATACGGGCCTGAGTAAAAGTCTTAGGCACACATTCATATTAATTAAAGCCATTTTCCCAGAGTGTGATAATTGACGTTTCTATCTAGTATTAAAGTTAACATCAGACTCAATGCAAACAAACAATAAATCAGTAAAAAGTATCATTGTTCAAAATTCTTAGACAGCTTTGCAAATAAATTTGCCTTTTCCTCAGTGTATGATAATTAAATCTTTCTGCTTGTTAGTCAAGTTAACAAATGAAAACAATACAGCAAAAAGCATCACTGTTCAAAAGTCTTAGGCACATATGCAAATTATTTAAAGCCATTTTCTAAGCCTGTGATAATGTCTTTCTGCTAGTAAAGTCAACATTAGAATAACTGCAAAAGTCTTAGGCACCTATGAAAATAGTTCACAGTAATTTGGTTCAGCATGTAGTAATTGATGTGTACTTCTAGTAAAGTTAACAATATAAAAATGTCACTGTGCAAATGTTTTGTTTGTTTGCACAGGTGTCTTAATATTTTTGCAGCTAATGAAGGACTGATTGAGTCAAACCAGATTTCTGATAGAAACTACAAGTAATATTGGTCTTCCATAAGTAACACACTGATATACTGTACATATAAAATCACTACTTACTGTATAACATTATTTGTATGTGTCTTTTTTAGTTTTACGTGTTATATTTATTAACATTTATTAACATTAACATGGGAAAAAAACACCCACTGCTTGCATAAATATTTCTTTTTGAAAATATTTTTGAAATATTTTTTGAAATATTTTCCCAGGTCTCTAAAACTTTTACAAAATCATGTACATCTGATTCATGCTTTTGGAATCTCTGCTTCTCCTTCATGCTTCTCTGTTTGCACTCTAGCGGTCAGGAGGTGAATTTCTCTTAAGTTGCTTTGGGATGATGACAAAACTGAAGTGAAATTGAATTTATTTCAGCAAGCATACAAGATTCCTTATCTAACAGAGCTCTGTACAGTGAAGCATTTTTAAGTTGCTTTAATTTTCGCTTTCAGCAGTTGGAATGTTTATTGGCTGAGGACAGTGCAAGGAATAACTGAGCTTGCCGGTGTCCTCTGTGTCAGCAGGATCAGTTCTCTTTAGTGAAGTAGTGGTGGTGTGGAACATGCGGTCTACACTTGTTGGTGTGGAAGAGCTCATTCCAAAAGTTTCCCCGCTTGCAACTTGTGACAGGACTTTGCCACACAGCTCTGGTGCTTTCTTGGACCATACTTCCTTATAAGTCTGTCGCTTGGTGATAATGGCTTCCGCGCCCTTTTGACTGCACTTGACTGGATTTGAGATTAACAGGAAGTTGGGCTTGTTTTTAGGATTGCTGTCTGTGCTTTGCTGGGTCTTTGGTGCAGAGGTATAACACCTGCTGCTGAACCTTCTCCTAGGGGGGCTCTGACGTTGTTTAGAATAGGCTGAGGGGATTTCTCCAGGGTTACTGGTTAGACTGGGGTTCTTGCCGTTTATTATGGGGCCAACAGAAGTAAATGAAAATCCTTTCCTTTTAGGCATGACCACAGGAATCACTGGAACTTTGTTTGTAGGTACAGAAAAAGACACATCTCTAGGATTATGGAGAGAATGCAGGCCCAAGTATGAAGACTTGACCACATTTCCATCCGCTGAGAGCAGGCGCAGGTTCACACGGTTGGCCCCCTTCCTCTTCACTTCAAGCCCAGATTCTGGATAAGACCTTGAACACTGGAGACCTTCACCTGTTTGTCTTTCTCTCAAATTGTGCAGCATATATTCTGCCTGAATGGATTCAGTACTGTGGATGATGTTTGAGTAGACGTTGCTCATTCTGAGTGCAGAGTCCTGGGTCAGAGGCTCGGGGGAATCCAGAGAGTGGAAGCCTGGGCTGCTGAAGGGCTCATGTTGATGTTGTCTGTACACCACAGGGTATGTTTCTCTGACGATCTGTAAGGTTGACACCAAAGAATGACACCATTTGTCATGAAACGGTTCTAAAACATGATTTTTAATGAGTTATAACTATTAACAAACATCTGATCCTTATGTGTTATAGCTGTTTCTGGGCCTGTAGAGTCCACTGGAAGAGAAATATCATGTCTTTCCTATATTGCATCTCCTTCTCCAAGCAGCTTCTTCATTCTTATGAGGAAGTTTATTATTCAGCAGACCTCATTAATTTCCCCACCCAAACATAAATGTTGTGGAACATGTTTGGCATCTTAAGCATGAATGTTTAACAAATGGTTGTCATGAATTTAAAAAGAAATATATTTACTGGCAAGGTTTTGTAAACAGATGTAGGACAGGATGTGAGTACTTTTGCGTTTTTCCTCTCCAGCTCATCTTCAAAACTAAGAGGAACCAACTCAAATGCAACTGGTGATAACTGCTCTGAGGTAAATGCTTTTTCAGGATTCTCTCCAGTAGTGCTGTAGAAAGAAAAGAAAAACAAGATGTAAGAATGAAAGATCTTTAATATTTTTAGAATAATACTGATTTCACCTTGCACACATATTACTGACGGAAACATACGTTTTTTGAGATACACTGGTGCAGTTCTTAGCGACATTTCCTTGCTGAAGATCCTGAGTAGCCATGATTTGACATGAACCTGGTATTTTAAATGTTCCATTCACTTTTGAAATACACACATATATATATAGTCACAAATAAAGACACACAAATAAACATGACTAAAAAGTAGCATAAGAAGCTAATCGACTAGGCCATATTTCCTCAACCAGGAAAATACTGAGTGTCTTACAATTACCGTTATTAACTGAGCTGGTGCACCAGTGAGAGGTGTCTGTGTATCCAAGGCTGCTACCCACCATGGCCTTGCTATTGTCCTTATTTAATGCATTCAAAGAGGGGATGTTCTCCACCTGAAATACAAAAACAATTCTTTTATTCAGCAGATGCTGGTAACTACTGTTTACAACATTTCCTAAAAGTCAATACAGACATTAAAAAATTGAACATGAATTACTTTACTAAACATATGTGTGAGGATATATGCAAAAATTTGCAGATAAACCCTCACACATTCAGAGATCAGCCAATAAAAACCAAACTTAAATCACAAAGCCTTGGCACAGGCAGAAGATGGTGGGCATGCATTGGACATTAAATATGCACACACAAAGTGATACAGAATAAGTCTTCTAATGGCTAATGCAGAGAGCAGAATTACGAATACACGAGAGGAGACTGCATTATTAAGTTTCTCAGCAAGATATCATACCTCGCTTGACCATTTCACTCTCCGTGGGGAGCGCCTGTAGGGCCAAAGAGACTGTGGTTTCCTCAAAGACATGATCATAAAACTCATTTCCTCTTCTTCTTCATCTATGCAACAGCGCACACACTGTAAGTGTGTAATAATGCATTGCAAATCCATATTTGTTGGATTAGTTTAACTCACTCAGACAGTTTAGTTTATTCCTTTGTGCTCTGCAAACTGATTACTGTGGTATATGCTCTATTTGATCTGCCAAATAACATAACTAAGACTGCTAAAAATTAATCTAACAAAGTATTGCAAAAACAATTTTACGCTCTGAGAAATGGCAAATGAAGGAACTGAAGATTCCGTTTGAATTTGTTCTCAATATTTTAGCAATATGAATTCTAAATTGGGCTTCCAAACATCTTACCTTGGCACATGGAGCTTTGCGGCAAAGACTTAACATTAGTTGAACTTGTCCAGCAAACAGAGTTTTCATTGCTTGTAAACGGACATAAGTTGATTTTGCTACAGAAAACCTCAACTGATTTGACGCTGTAACTGCCGTTCATGCTGGTTGCAGGGGCTGAAGACTTTGTAATCCTAAACATGGAATATTATTAAACACATTAGCCTGAGCAAAGTGTGGTTGCTGGTACTCTTACACGATTCCTGGGTCTAGATGCAAAGACATCTCAGGTATTACTCAGCAGAGCAAAATGAGAACAGTTATTAATGCAACCTGATTAAAGTGGGACACACACCTGGTCACATAGGTGGGATTATGTTCCGATTACAAATTTATGTCACAAATGTCTAGGACAACAAACACCACAGAACCAACATCATTACATCATTCTTCAGCATTCTTGTTTTCACTGTTATCCAGTGTGATCTTTACCTTAATCTTTTAGGAAGACTGTCTTTTTCCTCCCCAAAACATTCAGTATAAGAATTGGGTTTATAAATGGATGTTTTAGGATTGAGAAAGTCCAAGTCGTAATCCAGCTCCAGTGCCATATTACCCTTACCATAAACTGAGTAAGGCACGCTTAGTTGACAATTCTTCTATAAAGAAGAAGAAACTATTTTTAACACAAGAAACAATATTTAAGTGGTTTCATTGATGGGCTAATTTACTCTTTCAGGTATGAAGACCTTTTACATGCACATTAAAGTAAACAGAGAAGATCACCTTTGCATGTTTCTCCAACACTCTCTTGGAGTAACTGTCCAGGGCTTTGAAGGACTCGAGTAATCTGTTTGTCATCTTTCAGCTTGCCTTTACCTGATGAAAAAGAAGAAGACTAAAGGATAGGTAACATGGACCTTCATAGTTTACCTGTGGGTGGTAGGTGGTGGGCACTAATGATTGCTGAAGCACTGTTTGACAAACCTGCCATGTTTCCAACACATTAACTTGGTTAGCTATTTTATGAATAAGCTTCAAGCTAGTTGTTTTATGGCAAGGACATTAACATCCTCTTTAATTAATTAACATGTTCAGGTTACTAATCAACAGTATTATCCAACCTATTTTGATATTAGGTATGATTAAATAAACTTTATTGCTTAATTTTTCAAATCCTTAAAGAGGAATTAAAATACAGCTCTTTAGGAACTAAATTACAGGCTTGAAATTTTATGAGATTTCTCAGTCATTAATGAGAATTTTCCTTGCTCGGTCAGCCATATCCAGATGTCTGTATCTTTGCAGCAATAAAAACTTTGCACCTGAAAAATATTGTGGACATACTGTGGTCTCCATCTTAAATCCAACAACATATTTATGGGTAGCATGTACCCATGTAAAGTGCCCATTTGTAAAGTGCCTAAATAGTTTTTTGCATTTAACCCATTCACCAAGTGAAGTTGCGGGTAACCAGGAACACGGCGGCCAAGGAGAAGTTTGTGGCAATGGTACCTTGCTCAAGGGTACCTCAGTGGTCCAGGGATTCAAACCCACAATCTGTTGGCTGCAGAAGCAACTTCTTAACCACCAGGCTACCAGCTGTGTCCCAATTAAAATCTGATCGATATTCCACGGCCATCTCTGTGCCAGTGTTGTAAATATGGTCACTACACTTTTTTGTCATTCATTTATTGCTCTATAACCTACACCTGCACTTCGTACCCTCTCTAATCTGTCAAGAGTTGCGCACTACAGGTCACAAAACACCAGGAATTTCTGTACTGTTGTGGCACAGAAAAAGAAGGGGTAGTAAAAATATTGTCACTTTAACGGTATCATTTGAAAGTTCTAGGCTCCCTTCACAACATACACAAGTTTGTTTTTGTTTTAAAGGTTTTTCTGAGCTTCAAACTGTCAAGATTTGAACACCTGGAAATCTTTCGTGTTATTTTGGTTACTAAATGTATGCCTGAGAATGACCCAGGGGACATTTGTTCCCACCATTAAAATTAAAAGCATAAAAAACAGTCATGCATAACCTTCCACCTAGTCAGGAACAGTTCAGCCCTGCACTTTTGGACTTTTGAGTGTGCACGTTACTACAAGCAGCGAAGATTATTTTTCAGCATTGCTGAAGCAGTAAAACGCTCATTAAAATGCATGTAAATGTACAAGTGTGACTCATAATGAAATAACCTTTCTGAAAAAAAGTGGCTATAGAAGTTAGCAGACACAGCTAGCGTTAATCTGAGAGAGACGTAACGGCTTTTATGGCAGTTTTCTTACACTCACCTGACCTAAACGACTTCTACTGCTACTGTTCCTACTTCTTTAAGGTTAGTCCTCAAACCATATTCATGCGTTTTTCTCGTTTAATACTAACTTAGCTTGTACCAACTGAGCCAAGTTCTTGTTCCTCCATAAGCAGGTGTGCAGAGACGCTGCGACGTTACCACAGCAACGGACCTGACCACGCCCCTCATACCGCCTCATGTCTGTTAATATCTCCGTTCAAGGTACGCCATATGGAGAAAAGTATTGGGACACACCCGTTCATAAACCGTAATTCAATTTAATATAAACTTTAATATAAACTCTATGGACACCCGTTCATAAATATAATTCCATTCAGTATGGCAGAATGTTAAATACGACATATAACTTTTTCAGGCGCTAAGCCACAACCTTCCCTTTTTGCTCCCAAAAAGAACTTCAATCTTCATCTTGTCTTGATTTGTTTACGTTTTCAAGGTATAAAGGCAGTGACTAAATAGGTCTAAAATAATTTGGTTAAAGAGATAGATAGATCTGCAGAGTAGCAAAGCCATGATATGTCATGCTGTACTCTTGGCTGTTTTAGCTGGGAAGAACCAGGTACAAGTTGAGCGAGAGTGTAGATCCTTGTGGGACACATGAAGCAGGATGGTTTTATCTGATTCATAAGTGTGGATTGAGATGAAAGAACCTTTGCTTTCTACGTACATGCCAAACCGTCTGAGGACAATTCCTGAGAGCCCAACCCAGTTTCTAACCTGTCAAGCAATATGAAATGATCTAGCTCTAGCAGTATCAAGAAAGTTATTTCAACTGTGTCTGCATTCAGCCAAATGTATTTTAATACTGTGACGAACGGTGGAGAAAGGCGACACACAGGAAGAGACTTTACTTTTTTTTTTTTAGCTTTTATTTGTAACCCAAAAAAGATGCAGCACACAGCACAGCCTTTCTCCCACAGCCATGGGAGCAGCAGGCACGCTGCTCCCGTGCTGGTCTAGCTTTCTCTCCCTCTCTGTCTCCAACCCTAAACTCCAAATCGAACACGAACCTACTGTGCCAAGCAGCGCCCCTCCCTCTTATACTGTACCCAAAAAGCCCGTGAGTAGCCATGGCGATGAGCACAGGTGCAGCTCATCGCCACTCCCCTACATCACACGCCCATCACACCACCCCTGGCCCGAGCATGGACCCCCAGTGAACCCCACGTTAACCCCTAAAATCCCAGATCGCCACACTGCCCCCCACTAGTTCGTGAGCCCCCCTCAGCCACGCTACCTATCCCTTTACAGTCCTGGCAATCTGGCCGTGTGGGTCTTCTCCTCCGGGCCCTCCTGGAACCACCCCTGGAACCCCAGTGTCCCAAGTGTCCATTCCCGGCCCGGTTCACTCACAAAGTCCACGGTGGTCCTCACTCGGACCCTGTCCCTTTTACCGGGAGGGACAGTAAACCCAAAACGTGCCCGGGACGTGAACTCCTGCCCCCGGCCGCACTCCTCGTCAGCCCTTGCCTACCCGCGCCGCAGCTGCCCTCAGAACCCCACACACAACCTGGATCTCAGCCTCCCCGGGACACCTGCTTCTCTGTTCTCCACGTCACAGCTGCTCCGACTGGCACACAGCTCAAGTCTCCGCTGCCCCAAGGCACCCGCTTCATCCGCTGTGTCGCTCTCCGGCAGTTTCTAGACAGCTGGGCGGACTCTCCAGCTCTCTCTCGCAGCTCGCTCGGCCTCTTCTCTCTCCGACTAATGCTGCAGCTCGCCGACCCGCATAAAGCCGGTGTTCTGTCATTTCATCCTACCCATAAAAACATCCTACCAAAGGCTTCTGCGCATGCGCACGCAAGCGCACTGCCATATTTGTTTTCCTGGCTACACGCCAGGACATGCATGCTGCCATCGCACGTCTTAATTAATCA
>JBBPDH010000104.1:11718474-11736129 GCA_037974565.1 Clupeocharax schoutedeni
ACAGAGATGCACATCACCTAATATGCTTAATTGGTAGTAGGCTTTTGAGCCTATACAGCTTGGAGTAAGACAACATGGATACAGAGGATGATTTGGACAAAATACCCATTTGCCTAATAATTCTGCACTCCCTGTAAACTTTCTAACAGGAAGTGATCAAAACAGTAATACCCAGAAATTCCAAGAATATCTGCCAGACTAACTAAGCCCATGATTAGTCTGGTGATAGACATTTCTGTGAGTGCCCAGGTGGGCAGTAATGTACATACGTTCCTGAGGCTCTGACAAGATCATGCACGTGCTACCAAAGAGTCAAGCTGTATTGAGGACATAAGTAAAGTTTGGTCTGTGTTCAATACATGTGATTCAGATGATGTGCTTTTAAGTCACATTCAGAAATACATGAGACTAATTCTCTAGCTACAGGGGACAGTATACCCGGAGCAACTTGGGCTTATGGGTCTCATTGACCCAGTGGTGGTATAATGAAGGTAGGATTTGAAAGCATGACCTCTGGGTCCGGAGGCAAGTATCCTACACACTAAGCCACCACAACCCTCCCCCACCCCGACGAATCTCCCATGAGTGTCCCATCAGCAACATATTCTCATGTCAATTGATCAGGCTCATCATTACCCCCTCCCTCTTAGTCCCTCTGCTGCACAAACACGAAGACATCTCAACAGCATCCTCTCTCTAAAACTGCCTGAAATGTCGCACGCCGTTACAGAGGCCATGATAGAGTCCTATGCTCTGATGATCTTGGTGATGCTGACATTTTTTGTCTACTTCTGTGGCATGGTGTGGGCTTTTTGCAACCCCAAACTCAGTGGGCTCGAGGAAGAAGACACTCCAGAGTGTATGGATGATGCAGTGGAGCAGTGTGTGCCCTCTATAGAGCTGCTGAGGACCAGAGACTGGACAGAAGCACACACCCCTGACTTCACATGCGCTCATACATGTGGAAGTCCAATGTACCTGGACCATTCTTCTCATAGCTGTTACATAAATTCTTCTTATGATGTGGATTAACTCAAAGCTTTTTTACCTAAATCGGAAGCAATCTTTGTAGCCAAAGCCTTTCTCTGAGGTAAGAAATAGCAGTTGCCGAGATCCAGTATAATTTTCCCTCTTGATTTATGCATTACTTAATAATTACATTTTTGTTATCTAGGTAGCAGGCATCTTCATCTTCTAACTCCAGCTTGTCAAGCAAATTGGGATCAGAAGGCACTGAATGGATTACTGCTTTACTTCAGCATCATGCTTTATGTGATTACTGTAGTGCTGTAAGGGTGGATTAAGAAAGCATTGTGCCAGTATGGTACCATCTCACTGGGACTTTTTCTGTTGTTTCCACTGCTGATGCTGCTGCTTCCTAATAGACAGATCAGTTGGGGATGATACTTAAGTGTGTTGCTTCCACCCTACATGTCAACTAAAGATAACAAGAGCAAATCAAGAACGATGCCTCTTTAGTGTGGAAGAAAGTCTGTGGTGTCTGCATTAATGTTGAGATCAGTTTCAGTCACAGATAATGAAAGTTATTTAAAAAAAAACTTTTCTTCTTCAAGAGATTTAGTAGGACCCCATCTGTATGCAGGGGTGATTCATATTCTACACCAATTTTGATACCAATACCAATCTGATAATGTCTTTTCCTCACTCTTTTAAATGAAACTGGTAAGAATACATTTGAGTGCATTTTAGATGCCCTTTGGTTTCTTACTTCAGCTTTAGTTCACTATATAAGCTATTAGTTTCGACAGCCATACAGTGCACAATATGCCCATTATGGACTTCTGCATACACAGCTAATTCTCCAATGACTCTATTAGACATATTATACAATATCTGTGTACAGGTGCCTGTATCTTAATTTCAACATAGTGCACAATGTAGAGAATAAGAAGACATTTAAGAGGAGTCTTGCTGCTTATCTGTTACTTGTGTCCTAAATCAAGTCTCTTTGACATTTTGATCAAAGTTAAGTTAAACATTTACATGATAGTTTAGTTTTTTTTTTAATATTCCAGTGATTTTGGCCCATGTCGGACTGATATTGAGTATCAAATTGGCACACCCCTTTATATTTATATATAAGCATTTTTTGTATCTGAAAACAGTAGTCCTTGTTTTTTTTACTCCTTTAAACATGCATGTGCATATCTTTAACAAGTACCCAGTTGTATAGCCTTATTGGAATTAATTAAAGATTGACAACATACACACACAGTGAAAAAATTAGCTTTATTTCCAACCATTTGCAAAGTAAATTAGGGATAAGAAAGAGCACAGGCATGGCTCAGTGTCCATGCTCAGGAAGGTGATGACCCAGCAGACTCAGTATCCAGTAGCACGAGCTGTGCTCTATCTGATTTGGGCTCATCTCTCACAAAAGGGCGACATCATCAGTATACCAGCTGCCAAATGAGGCCATAGGGGACCAGTATTAACCTCTACAGTAATCACGGAAACCGTGTGTTTTATAAGTTGAATGCTTTAGTGACTGCTTAACACTGTAATGTGCTCTAATGCTGGTAATGTCAGTAAAAACTCCATATACATGGGACACACACAGTAGTCAGGATTGGATCTGCAAGTAAATACACAGGTACATCTGTCATATAGAAATGTCACACATGCTATTTGAAAAAGTATTTACTAACATACCAGGTTGAATTGTGGATTAAAATATTGGGAGGTTCAAGATTCAATTTGATTTCCAATTTTATACTTTAAATAACGTCATTTTGCAGAACACAGGCCATATACATAACTGTCAGTTTTGATAACTGACAGTGGTTTCCGTGAAAGACAATAAACAACACCCTCAAAATGGGTGTAAAGCCGTACTAAAAAGATTTTTTATCAGTAAATCACCACTGAAATGAGAATTAAGTCCAAGGCTGAGCTTAATCCATGTCTAAGACACTTTGCTCATAAGTTACAAAACATAATGATGTTCCATGCCTATTACATCTCACATCTAAATCTCATGTAAAAATGGAAATCACCATTGTTCACAATGAGGATTAATTTAAGGGTAAATATATGTTAATGTGATCTCCTTTCTATGTAGAAGAAAGGACTTACACATCAGTGGTTTAACTCTAAGGCATATGTAGTATAAAGTGGGTTTGAATGGTATAATCGTTACAGTCTTCCTTTGGTGATTTACGGTGTACATCCAAGATCTCCACTTTTCAATTTCTTCCGCACTGTATCTTCTAGCTCTAATAGTTTCTCATAGAGTGCCTCTCCCATAGTGTCATCAATATCCATCTAAAAATACACAAGCAAAAATGCAGTTGTCTGTATATAGACAAACGTCAAAACAGTGCAGTTACATCCAGCGAGGGAAACTATCACTTCCTGCATATAATATTAGATTTTTTAACTGACAATAATAATGAAATGGGATATGATAACAACAGTAAAGGGCTAATTCTGGTTCTGACCTTGCGAGGCTGGGTGTAATTGTTCCCCAAGCCAGAGGTTAAACTGTGGTATTTGGCCATTGGATCCAGTGCCTCAGGTTTCTGCTTGAACAGCCAAACCTGGAATATATATCCTCAGATAAAGGTTGACCTTGATGCAAAAGACACTGACAAAAGCAGCCAGAGAAAAATGTTTTGCAGTGGATTCAGACAAATTCCCTTAAAGGCTGACCTCATTCACAGAAGTAGAAAAGATCATAGCTTTGTAAAGCCAAGAAGTGAAAGAGATTTAGAGATTCCTAAGTATTATAAGGTATAAATTCCTTTATGTACTGAAACGGCATGGTACATACCAAAGCCTCAGCTCCATTATATGGTGTGAGGGTGAACGAATTGGTGAAGATTCTTATCTAAAAAGATGGAAAATTAAATATGTGAACAGCCTTATTTACTGAAATCAAAGTAATTATTGTACGTGAGAAAGTGAGCCTAAAAAACTAATATTATTTTACAAACATACCAGCCACATTATGGGCATGATAAGGGTCCAGAAGAAGGAGGGTAGGATGCCATAAGTAAGGTTAGTCATTACCAGCCCAGGACAGATTACTGATGAATACAGACCCTGAAGGATATAAATACATTTGGTGATTATTAAAGTCATGTTCGTATGTAATATATTTGTCATAAACTATATTGGTCAGGAATATTAAAATTGCATTATAAGTGGGACTGGCCATAGTGGTTGGCAGTGTGATAACGTTGCGAATGATTACGCAACAATGTACTTTCCTAAGTATATAAAGCGTATCATTAGTATCTTTATAATCCATGTATGAACTAAGTAGCTCATGATGTTACTCACCTGATGTTATGAGTGAGTGGGATGCTCTCACCTGGTTGTTGTAGTGCCGGTTGAGGGCCAGGCTCAGCAGGTCTGAGGCATATTTGGAAGAGCTGTAAGGTTCTTTGCCTTCCTTGTGCTGTGGGTCATCTAAACTGAAAGCTGTCCGGCGGGCATTACTTGATGACGTCCAGATGACCTGAGAGCTGCTGCCTGGACGGCACAACAGGGGCTCCAGCTCCCGCACCTGTGGCAGGAGGGGCAACCAGAAGCATCAGTAAAGTGACTTTAGTAACTCTTCTGAAAGAGTCAGTGCTGAATAGTGCCTTTGTCAGTACTTTGCAATTTTGGCAGCAAAAAGTAAATATAATCCTGCTGTTGTTTTAACATGTCGATTTAAAAGCTAGGGGTTCCCACATGTCTGATGGGCAGTGTCTAATACGACTGCCAACAAAACACAGAAATAGAAAAATGAGGGACTGTATATGAGAAAAAAAGACAAGGACAAACACAAAAACTCTCTCTTATGTTGCTATGCCCACAGAAAACTGATCCTACAGGCGTGACATGACCTATCACAACTCCTGCAACTTTAATGCTCACCTGAGAACACAGTGCTGTCCTTCATCTGGAGAAGAACAGCTCTGTAACTTTGTCCCACTCCAACGTGTTTATTTGATGAGGAGAGACCCCTGAGCCTTTAAATCAGTCATTTCAGTGGAAGGTGAGCTTTAGCTTGAACATCAGTGTCTAATATTTTGCAGCCCTTACTGGTGTGTGTAGGAGATGCCATTATTCATGTCTCTAGTCTCATAGTAGCCTGCCATGGATACATTTTCATCAAGTTTTCAGTGTACATTCTCAAACAGAGAGAATTTACACTCAAAATGGTCATTTGGACAAAGCAGTGTTTGTTTACTACTCACCAAGAAGAAATGACCAAAGACATTAGTGGCAAACACCTGTTGCAGGCCATCAGAAGTGACTGTGTCTTTTTGCGTCAGGAGACCCTCGCCTGTAGTAAACATGTGGACTGCCTTTCTGTGAATTAAGTGTATCCACAACATAAAAATGATACACATGTTAATTTCTTATGTGTATATTATGGTGCTATATATTGTATTCCAACAACAACAGTGCTGGATCTGCACCTGGAAAACAAGCCTTTGTAGAAAGCTTTGTGATCCACCTGTGGGTTAGGCATGATTCCGGCATTGAGATAAAGGTAGTCCAGCCTGTTGAACCTGTTCAGAAGAATGAGATTTCTCAATCATGACAACATCCAGAAGTAGAGTTCTAGTCAGATGTACCAACATGTGGGGGGCCTCACAATGCAGTTAACATTCCCATTCACTTTACATTTATATAAACTGAGTATAACATCCCTAGTGGGAAAGCACTCAAAAGCAGTTGTAAATGTTTGCCACATATTGCCATTTTATCAAACAGAGTCAGCATATACAGGCACTTTATTTAAAACAGATCTGTGGTTCACAGCAGGGTACCTGGAGTCCAGGGACCTGCACATTTTTGTGTTTTCCTGCTGTAACACACCTAATACAACATTAACAAGTTCTTCTTGTATGGGTGTGTTAGAGCAGGGAGACAAAGATGTTTAGAAAAGGGGTACTTCATGAACAGAACTTTTGATGTAAACATATTTTAGGGAAACTCTGGCTGATGGAGTGAGTGAGCCCAAAAGGTATGAGAGGGAAAAACTGTACCTCTTTCTGACCTCACGGGCAGCTAAGAAGACAGAACGCATGCTCCCAACATCAAGCTGAACAAAGGATATGAGGGCCTTGGGGTGGGAGACCAACAGGGCTTGGTGAGCAGCTTCTGCCCTCTGTGCATTCCTACAGGCCAGACACAGCTGCAACTGAGCATCATGGCTCAGGAGGCGCTCACAGAGGGCAAGGCCGATGCCACTGAACACACACACACACACACACACACACACACACACACAGCATTAATTATAGAACACTTTGACATGGAATCAGTGACAATATGTCAGGGCGGTAAGAAAGCATAATTAATGGTTTTTAGCTTCTTTTGCATGACACCAAGATGCATTCTTTAAAAGTTGCATGTGTACGTTAGGCATGATCAGGTCTGGAAAGTGGAAAATGTTTGTTAATACATTCGGAAGCTTCATACATTTCTAACTGAATGGATGGTTAAAGGCCTAATGCTGGGTATGATCAAAAATTTTAGAACTGTACAAAAACTGGCTGTATATGCAGAATGTGAAAGCAGTAGCAGGACTCTATAAGCTTTCTTTATCAATTTTTATACATAATAGATCATTCAACAATTTCCTCTGGTATCAATAACGTTTTCTGATTCTGATTATTGATGTTTTTTTCCGTATGTGAAGTCCACAGACACACACACACACACACACACACACACACACACACACTGAAAGCCTTTAAAAGGTTAATGTGCAGTTTTAGCATGATTAGATCTGGAAGGTGAAAAACGTTCATTAATACAGTGAATAGGTAATAAAGCAAAATAGACATATAAAGGCCTAGTGTTGGGACTGATCAGAACTTTTAATAACTGAACAAAAGCTGGCTTTATATGCAGAATGTAAAAGCAGTTGCATGACTCACTATAAGCTTTTTCTCACCTTAGAGGATGTTAGAGGATGCTCTAACACTGGCAGCACTACAATGTTAATAGTTTTTATTCTGTCAAACCAGGCCTTTGGACCTTTAACTACCATGAATCCAAATTATTGCTGTCTTACTGCATGGGAATAGCTGTTTTGCTGTTGAGCAGGTTATCAACAGGCTAGAACTCGGTGCTGCTCAAAATATTCAGACAGAAGTCAAACGCAAACTCAGTAATTTACCTGTTTGCCCCAGTGACCAGCACAACTTTGCCCATCTCCACTGCTGCTCCTGCATGCAAGACTTGCACTGTGAGCACGGCTACTTCCAGCATAGGCTCCACCCCCGTGGTGTGATTGGATGTCATGACGGCATTAGCCAACGAAGTCTTCCCACTTTCCACGTCATAGAAACATCGACCAATGGCGTTCTTCCGCCAGTCAGGCCAGGGTGAGCAGCAGGGTGGAATTTGACTCTTGTATTTGAGTGCAGTATGAGGCGGTCAGCCAGTATCAACTTGACATCAGTTTAATTTCGATTTAAGGACTCATTACAAATATACCCGAAACAATGCACGTGGTGCAGCACTTATTTGAGAGAAAATGTTTGATTACAGACACTAAAACGACTATACATGATCTCTAAAGACAATAGCTACAGAATTTCTGCATAATGAAGGGACCAAATAGTGTTTGCGTGAAATCCATTCTTTTGCATGGATTTCTGTAAAAACAGAAAGGTTCATCAGTTTATTACAAAATATAAACATTCCTTACACAGCCATATTCTGTTCCAAGAGGAAAAAAAAAGAAACAAAAGAAAATTAATGTATTTATAGTACATTGCAGTTGCAGATAGGGAAAATAAAACACTAAGATTACAGAAAAATTAACAAACATGCTGTTGAAGGAGATTTGGTGGTCTTGGATTAAACTGAATGTGATCTGTCATGAAGAAACCATTTTCCAAGTAAAGTAAAAAAAAAGGTGTTCCAAGTAACTTCATAATAAAGCAATAATTAAGTCCCTGTTAGGTTGACATACATTTACATGCTTTATTCATTTAAATAACTACTACTTTATAAACAAACTGTAGGACAGCTGTAACACTACATGGGGCAAAGTTAATTGATAAAAAGTCATGAGAATGTTTACCATAATTGCACTTTAGACCTTTAACAATACCAGAGACCATCGGAACATTTTCAGCGTTTACCATTCATTCAGTGAAGGCCATTCATGTCAATGGCCTTCAATCACCTTTCATCTAGATGATAACAAACATACACATTTAAGCAGGCTTTAGAATTAACACACTTAAGTTTGCACATGCAGCACTTCTGGCTTTTCATATCATAACCTACCATGAGCCACCCCAATCCCTCCAAACATGATAAATGATCTTTACTAAAAGGGGGTTTCTGCAGTTATACGTATCAGATTACAGTGAATAAAAGGCAAAATAGTTTCTCCTGACCTTTTCTATGTTTTCGAAAATGATTTTGGTGTTGGCTATGTACTATGCATAGCTTTAATAATAGCAAAAATAATACATAGAAATATCCAACAGGAAAAGAAGAGCGGCTATGTTGCACAACAATACACTTACAAAGCTTTGGGAGGGGAAATGTTAAGCTGACTTCAAACTGACAACTGACAATACTGATCTTTGTCTAACTTAATATATTCATTATTTTTACAATTTGAAAAGTCATTTGTCATTTCCAATAATGAGAACTGGAGCTGTATCTGTACTTGATTACACGTGCAAAGATGCAAAGGCTTTTAAAACCAAGAAGAGAAGCAATGGACAATGGTACAACAGGAATGTCGCAGATGAAACCATTAAATGCTCTCAGTCGAAATATAAAGCAAGAAGAAACAAGTAAAACAGCAAACATACATACAATATTAACACTGATTTGCATTTTTAAACTACTGTAGATCAGGCACATATTTTTGACAATTGAAAGGGAATTCCACTTTTTATCATTTCTGTACAATTAAGATGAAGGTGAAGGTGAATCATTCAGAGTGGTTTAATGAGAACTCAGACTCGTTTTCAAAGTGCTCAATGCCTCTAAAAGCTACCTCACATGAATTGGTTAGAAAAATACGCTGTCTGATGCCTGAGACATCATTTTACAGTAGTACTAAGGTAAGTAAGGTAAAGCAATTTCAACAATACTCATAGGGTATATGTCAGTTAACAGGTGGTTTTGAAAACTAAATAAAAGGGGTAATTTTGTGTTTGCTTTCTACATCTACATCAATTTCTACATTTTTACATCTCTGTTGTTTCAATGAATCGTTTGACATAAAACCACTCAGTATGACTTTCTTTTAAAATTTGTTTCTTTTTTAAAAAAAGTGGAATTCTCCTTTAACAAACCTTGGAAAGTGTCTTTTTAATATGTCAACAATTTCTTTATAATGATCCATGTCATCCATATAGCGTGTCAACCACTTATTTGAAAGCGGTTATTCTGTTTACTAAAAACCAGTTTGAACTGGCTGAGATGAAGATACGAATAAGAGTCACAAATGTTAAAACATTTGTTAAGATACATGAAAACACAGATTATTTAAAAAGAAAACTGAAACTCTTATTTACATTCAAGCTGTCTTGTAATTTAAGGCATTGAAAATGACGTAACATCTGCAAATGTATCAAGCTTCACTAAGTTTTCACTATTGTTTCGATAGGAACTATTTTTAATGAATTATCATAACGAATATCATAAGCATAAAATATTTTAAAATACAATGTTATTTTTCCTTTAAAAAAGTGCCTGAACTTACTGCTACATTTCTTGAACCTCCTAGTCCCCTACCTTGTGCCAACCAAAGGCACTTAGTCGTAGATGCATTCAATATGATGACAAAGTTCATGTGTACCATTCCTATGAGACGGTGTGGAAGGAGGTGTGTGTTAGTGTATGTGCGGGTGCGTGGTTGTCTGGAGTCCTGCGGGCACACTAAAGCGTCTCTGGCAGTGCTGAGGTTGGCAAGGGAGCAGGCACTAAGGCTTGGACTCCAGCAGTATTCGATGGATCTCCTGGAAGAGTGGCCTCTCTTTGGCATTTCTGTGCCAGCAACTCAACATGAGCTTGTAGATGGGGTCCGGACACAGGGGTGGCTGCGGCAGGTAGATCTATGAGATGAAAAGTAATGTATTAATAAATGTTTTTTCTCCCTGAAATCCTCTTATGGCATTTAAGTCAGAATCAGAATCAGAAAACTTTATTGATCCCAGAAAAGCTTGATTTTGTTACGACTGCACAGACACACAAAGATACAGAGACAAAAACAATAAAAAATATAAAATATAAAAACACTGATGCACTTCAGTGCACAGAAATGGTGGGTTATTCATACTACAGATAACTTACAAACAGTGGTCAGGACTATGTTATTGGACGTAATAAAGATAAGTAGAAGAAAGAGGTGGGTAATCCAGCTCCAAAGAGTAAAGACCCTCTCCAGGATTTTATTGCAACCAACTGTCTCTTGCTACTGTTGGTTTGAAGGGACTGGAGAACCATGGCAGTTGGAACAAAATCCTGGAGATGACTTTTACTCTTTGGACCTGGATTATGTTGACACACGTAGTGAAATTCACTTGGTATTGGACTATTGCACATAAAAATAGCACTACTACTACTACTACTTCTAACATTGCATGTTTTTTTTTACCTAAAATAATTGCTATTCATTTTTACACGAC
This sequence comes from Clupeocharax schoutedeni, assembly GCA_037974565.1. Classification (NCBI taxonomy): domain Eukaryota; kingdom Metazoa; phylum Chordata; class Actinopteri; order Characiformes; family Alestidae; genus Clupeocharax; species Clupeocharax schoutedeni. Next base: position 11,729,106 of record JBBPDH010000104.1, read on the forward strand.
TGCTGTCCATGCTCTCTTTATTAATCAGGTTGTTTTGAGCTGAAATATACACTCTGAATTGTTAAATTCAGGTTGAAATCTAGGGACATCTTCTCTGCCATCTGGATAAGCTGCATAAAAGTGTTGTCACTAGAATGGGATGTTTAGATGTAGCAGCACATGAGCCTTAGGTCAGCATGACTCATGCCAAGAGTCAGAGTCAGCTGAAGGGGTATAAAGCACCCTGGCACTGGACTGTGAAATAGTGGAACTGGATTGGGGTGGAGTGGTGTTTCGATCCAGAACTAATCAACAATTATCAGTACCTGACCTCACTAATGTTTCTGTAACTCATTGCAATCAAATCCTCTCAACAATGTTACAACTGCTAGTATAAAACCTCCCCATTGGAGAAGAGGCTGCAGTATAAGGGGTTAAACTCCCTGTGATTACCCTTGACTTCAGAAGGACAGTGGATAAACAAGGGTATACAAACATATAGACATACGGTACATCTGAGATATCAGATGACAGTTATCAAGTGCTCTTTGGAAGGTGCATATCTATGAATTTTGTTACATCTACACTTATCAGTAAACAGTGAACACTAAACAGTGTACTCAGTGTGCTGAGCATAAGTAAATCCTAAAAGCTTGTATGTTGTATATTTTTCAACAAAGCCTACCTGTCGCCTCTGGTCCCGGAAGAACTCCCCTGTGTTTTCGATGACTTGCTCGTCTGAGAGCTGCGAGTATGGCTGCTCCTTGCAAAACGTCAGTGTCTCCCAGAGTGTCACACCATACGCCCAAACATCACTGGCCGTGGTAAATTTGCCCTGCAGAGTACAAAAAAACTGTGTTGTTATTAGATTCAAACACAGTTTACCAGTTGATATACAGTACTTGGCAAATCGTTTAGAGCTATTTGTCTTAGCGTGTGAGAACGTGTCTTTCTGCTCACAAAAATATACTGTACCTTAAATCACCGTTTACTGTATTATGTTATCCATTTTCATCATTTATTTTTTTTATTTAGTATATTTAAAAATATTCATGTGCTGTTGTTCATTAAAACCAACTCACAGAAGATTAAAAAGATCAATCTATCTGCTGTTACAGTATACCTCAAGAAGTGGGATCATGTTTGTGTATATGTGTGTGACTGAGAATCTGTTCAGTTTTTACCAGGAGGATGCTTTCCCAGGACATCCAGCGGATGGGCAGCACGGCTCTGCCCTGGATGCGGTAATAATCTCCGCTGTACAGGTTCCTGCTCATGCCAAAGTCTGCAATCTTGATGGTGTAGTTCTTGCCAACCAGGCAGTTGCGGGTGGCGAGGTCTCGGTGCACAAAGTTGAGGGAGGAGAGGTACTTCATGCCTGAAGCGATCTGGGTGGCCATGTGCTGCAGGTTACTGTAGCTGAAGAAATAAAGAAATTTAATGTAGACCAAAAGATTGAGAAAGCTCACTTTATGGCAGGGTCTCATTATGGTCATGCAGCACAGTTCGGTGACCATGCTCTGCTGGATTCTGGCCCTTCAGGACCAGATGTTGTGACCCCAGTTAAAGAGACAAGTGTTGTCCTAATAGTTGCTAATATACACATGACTATTTTAGTAACACAATACAGGACTCTTCTTTCATATCTATGTATGTTGAGTGTAATAATCAGTTAGAATATTAGAACATTTGTATATTATCTATGGTTTATCATCATTATTTTTACATTTACATATATTGTATCAAACATTGCTGTTTTGCATATTAGCAGCTGTCACCTGACACCATGTACATTTTGGTTATGCATATTTTGCTATACTCTTTGAGGCTCCGTATTTGTATTCGATTTTAGGAATTAATTCTCTTTGTATCATATACTGGCTAAAAACAACCACCAAACCCACAGACACAATTCCACCCAGTATAACTTTAATCTCTACCTGACTGTTGGGGCGTTGCTGAGCAGCGCGATCATGCCCTCCGGTTCATGGCGGGACAAGAACTGGTTAAGGTCCCCATTCTCCATGTACTCAGTGATCATGCAGAGGGGGTCTGAGCTCATGCACACCGCCAGCAGCCGAATGATGTTGGGATCTTTTAATCGCGACATGATCTTGATCTCTTTCAGAAAGTCATTCCTTCATGGAACAGAAATGGGCAGAGAGAGAGTGGTTCCATTAACAACATGTGCTACTGCAAAGCTATTTTAACAGTCCTGAACATAGTGCATGTTGTAAATTATGAATGTTAAATAATGTACAAAAATGTTAATGGAAATATGCATTTAAGTTTAGAGCCATTTTTGTGATGACTGCAAATAGGGCTGTGAGGACTGCAAGTAATTTTAGACACGTTTTGGCTTTACCTGGCATTTTTGTTGGCATCAGCTCGTAGCATTTTCACAGCCACAAGTACTGTCTGATTGTCACTGACATCAAAAGAGAAATCTTCATTCATATACTCCTCCATGTCTTCTGCCTCACAAAGATGCACCTATGATACAGCATGCAATAACATCTATTGATTATACATTATTCCTTATTGTCTTGAGCTGAGAATACAGCTGAACCACTATAATTTCAAAACATCATGAAAATACACATTAAAAAAAGAAAGGGAACAAAACTGCCTGTAACATATCTTCTTTCACTGGCATCAATACATACAGTAAAACAGGCTGACAGAGGCAGCATCTTCTCACACAGCACATAGACAGAGGAGTCATCTCTAATTGATTCAGATTGTAGGACTGACCTCTCCAAACTGCCCTTCCCCCAGCTTCTCTTTGAAGGTTAGCAGTTTCCGTGGAAACTCCTCTACAGCAATGTCCTTTCCTGACAGCAGATCCATGGTGAGGGCAGGCACGGCGTAGGTGTTGCCCCCAGTAACGCCTTGCAAATTGACAATGTCTGCCTCGGCATAATGAGGAACTCCCTCTTGAGGATTGGTCTGAGGAGACTTGGAGGCTGTGCAGGTTGATGCTGTGGTGAGAGGCACTTTAGTAAAGACAACTATTAGATTATTAACTTATCGCAAATAGTTCTTCCAGATTAAAGGAATAGTTTACTGAAATATTACATTTACAAAATTTTGACAGGATCTGTGTCAGACAAATGTACATTGCATACCTAAAAACAGTAGTAGCAGTTACATTATATGGACAAAAGTATTGGGATGCTTGACCACTACACCAGCAGGGGCTTTAAAGACACTGCATTCATTTCTGTAGATCATTTTTTAGCATAGGCACTAATTTGGATGAGAAGGCCTGGCTCACGATCTCCGTTCCAATTCATCCCACAGGTGTATGATGGGATTGAGGTCAGGGCTCTGTGCGGGCCAGTCAAGCTCTTCCACACCAAACTTATTCAACTCTGTCTTTATGGACCTTACTTTGTTATCTCGGGCACAGTCATGCTGTAATACAAAAGAGCCTTTCCCAAACTGTGTTTACAAAGAAGAAAGTACAGCATTGTCCTAAATGTCTTGGTATGTTGAAGCATTAAATTTGCCCTTCACTGGGCCACCTGATTTCAATAATTTTTACTTTTGTCTATTTTGTTTAGATCACTAGTACAGTCATATTGTGTCAAAAGCCACATACGCAACATTATTTGACACTGGCATGGTGTGAGGCAAGGGTGTGATGATTCAGGCATGCTGTTTGCTGGATGAACAGTTCCAGCTAAATAAGAAACACACCAAGCTTGTTTTTACAACATTTGGATAAAAACGTTGTAAACTTGATTTTAGAGACTAGAACTCACCAGTGTCCTCTGACGCCTGTGAGAACTCAGGCAGTTTGCGGACCAGGCGGGAGGGCTCCTGGTAGTCTGGGCCAAGGGGAAAGATGCGCTCGTAGGTAGAGTTGGACTCCTGCTCACTTGGCGCTGAGGAGGGGTTGTTGTTGTTGTTATAGGTGAAGGTCTCGCTCTGTATTGACAGACTAGCAGTTAGTTCATCGTCCAGCATCCTCCGAGACACCTGGAATAAAGGAGGCCCAGTGAAGGAAACAGGAGGAGCAGAAGAGGAGTGCAGGAACACTCTTGCTCGCTCCATTTCATTCAACTGTGCAAATATTGAGGCAAAGTACAGACTGACACCTCAAGCATTGGTGCATTGTACTTTTTTTCAGCCAAGTCTGTCGCTTTCCTCATCAACTGTAAGCGACTTTATGTAGGTTGACTATGGGCGTGATGTGGTCGCTTACTCAGTTACATATATGCGATTAGTTGTTGCCTGGCTGCCTTCCAGTAAAAGAGAGAGCAGGGTGTGCGGTCAGCACTCACTGTGGAAAGTTTTTTCTTCCCAATTTGCTCAACTTCAGTTTCACTCACTAGCTTGGCCTCTATCACACAACACTGCTCATGCTGAGAGGTTGGAGCCTAACGTGTGAAGCAAACTGCCATTTATTTAGACTGCCACTAACACAATCTCCTTGCACAGCTTAACAAACTTGCATGACAACACAAACTACTTATTCCCTTCTGTCAACTAACAGACACTTGTGTTAGCTAGCATTGCACTGTGATGGAGGAGATAGAGGGCAGACCTACCCAATCCCAAAGCTTGTGGTTGTGATCTCTTGGACTTTCATTCAAAGGTGACAAAGGCATAATTTGGGACTGACCTCCCAATAATAATACTGTAATATACTAAAGTGTAATAATTGTTCAGTGCATGGAGTTGTGAGGAATTCAAATGGGACACTATGGACAGACAATCAAAAGAAATAAAAATATATATATTTTCATGACTGATTGACAGAAATCTTACCTTCTCCAGCATCTTCTGCCAGACCTGTCTCCAGAGGATGATGACAATGATGGCCACCAAGATGAAGATGATGGCTACCAAACAGCCTATCAGAATTCGGGTGTTGCTGTCATCTACTTTGTGAATGGGGTTATCCCCTAAGGAGGGGATACAAAGGGAAGAGAATCTTTTCAGCGATTAAGCACCATGTTTAGGAGATTTGGTTGGTCAGAGATGTGTCTATAGAGTCTATTGTTACTAAGCACAAAGACTCAGGCCTCTCAGCGGAGCGTAAAGTGAAGAATCAGCAGGAGGTCTAACCTGGTTGTGTGCTGGTGGGGGGAGTATTTGAGGGAGCCAGGGTTGTGTTGTACATTGCTGTGTCTGGAAAAGACCAAATGAAAAATGAAACCGCACTTCTTATCTGGAATCACTTGATATTTGTTTTATTTTTATTCAGTATAAAACTTATTTAAAACATATGCAAACAACAGACACGCTTGTCATTTTATTCTACAATAACCAACCATCAAAATTTTTTTTGATGTTTTATTCAAAACAAAAATGGGAAATGGGAAGGTTATTCCATAATAAATAATACACTGTACTTGTAATTTCTTGCCTGTATAGTTTCCTTGCAGATGCAAATACTACAAATGCATGACAGTTACCTCCAATATATTTGCATTCATACTTTCTCATACAGCAGTTTTCAAATTATGAAAAGAAAAATGGAGAAACTAAGATTTTTCTTCAAAACTGGTAGATTAACATGAATTTGACTAATATTTGTTTTATGTGCAACTGATACAATATGGATATAATATTTCAAGCTGACCTGACTGGAAGGTGATTTCGCTGAACATCATCCACATGTCAGAGAAATAATACTGGCACTTGATGGCGCTGGCCATGTGGTTGTGGAGGGAGACGGTGACAAAGCGGGCGCTGGGGTTCACATCATCAATAACAGGGCTGAACGACACGGGTGTAGGCTCCCAGTCCGACTCTGAGCGGAAATAACACACCACCTTCTGGAAGGTCTTCACCCTCCGAGAGACCATGTTATTACAGTGCACCTGGAAAGAGGCAGCAGAGGAGAGATAGGATCAAAGATCTGGGGTCAGAGTCAACAGCGTGTCTTAAGAAATAAAATCTTAAAGTCTTAAGATGAAAGAAATTGGTTGGTCTAAAGATTTTTAATAATAAGCTATTTCTGTGTTGAGCTGAATAATGAAGGGGTAATAACACTGAAGCATGGACAGATGGAGCAGGGCCCTGCTGTAACAGAATACCTTCATGGTGGTGAAGTTGCGGGTTCGGTCAAACTCAAACATGATCTCTACATATCCATTGGGGAGGCTTTCGTTAGTCCAGCCCACATAGTCATAGCCAGGCCACACGTTGTAGACATGACTGAGGGTAAAATCGTCCAGACCGCACATACCATCCGTCAACTGCCCCAGCCCTTCTGTCATACTACAGAGAGAGAGAGAGAGAGACAGAGAGATATTATATTTACCCCCACTTTTTTACCCCCATTTTTTCCCTCTAATTGCCCCCATATTTTAATATATTGTACAGAAGATACTGCATGCATAATGGAGGGCGATATAAAACATATATAATTTATTACATATTTTCATCATAGGTATATGTGTCACATTATTTAGTTTTTCTGAGGTTTGCACAATTTAGGAAAATACACTACATGTGTCATATTGATACATGTGTCATAAAAAGGAAATTTCAATGCTTATTATTTCAATGGCCATACAAAAACAAAACAATTTGTAAGCATAAACAGAAAATAGGATTCTAACACAATAATTTGTTGGCATTCAGTGTCCTGGTAGATTCTAGTCCTCCGAGGTACAAATAATGCAATTGTACCCAACATGGTCTTATGGAGTACCATAAATTTGAACATTTGAATACGTAATGCTGCCCTTGATTGAGTGTTTTTGTACAGCAAACAATAGCTAGTTTAAATCTGTCTTTTATGTGATGCATGCAGATTTCTAGACCAGTTATTACTGACAAGATACAAAAATACTGTCACTCGCAGTGAATATTTATAATGTTGGTTTAACCAGCTGACCCTGGCAAAAAAATGCTATCATTTGTTTCACCACTAGGTGACAGCACAGGTTTTCACCCAGCATTCAAAGTCCTTCGATTATTTGTTTTATGACTGTGAGAGCGTGCGCGCACACACACACACACACACACACACACACACACACACACACACACACACACACACACACACAAAAGAGCGTCGTGGGAG